>JXTC01000028.1:26806-94819 GCA_002914845.1 Trema orientale | reverse complement strand
ATAGATATTTTCTTTTTTCCTTTTTTTTTTTGCCAAAAAATTATTGACTTAGGCACAAACATAATATCAGTGCCAAAGCTTTTAGGATTAGATTACTCAAAGGCAATTAAATGCTTAAAAAAAACAGGAAAATTAGAGTTTGTGTTTTTTTTTATTATTATTTTTTTATTTACGCTGTTTTAAGAAATGTCCATTTTTCTTTTTCTTTTTTTTTTAATAGCTAAATAGCTTAGTATATGGATTTTTACACCTGATATATCTACTTACATACTAGCTTTAGTTCAAGTCTTTAGTATCTTAATTTTTGTAGGAGAAAACATCATAAAATAGCCTTACATATATATTTACAAAATCTCTTGTGTTTCAAGAAATATAGGAAAACTCCTTTGAATTTGATTTTTTATTATAAAAGCCTCATAATTTGATTATTTCTTAAATTTGACCTCCACATATCATCAAAATTAGGAAAATTGATAGAAATAATAATATTACTCCTAGTAAATAGTAGATTTAGATTTAAAAACAAATTTATGAATTATCTATACTAGTTTCTAAACTATTTTTTTTTTAAAAAAAAAACCTCGTAAATGATAAAATAGTTTCCAAATAATTATCTAATGTATCTGAGTAAAAAGTAAAAATATAATAAATCTATTCTCTATTAAGGGTATTTTGTCATTTCTTATTAATTTTCTAAATTTAGTTTATATGAGAATGTCAGATTTAAAAAATAGTCAAATTACAATGCTTTTTTTTAATAAAAAATCAAATCTAAGGGGGTTTCCCCATATTTCTTAAAACACATGAAGTTTCATATAAATAAGTTGAAATACAAGGTTATTTTATGACATTTTCTTATTTTTATACTAATTACATCATATTTTACAGTTGGTATATATATACATTGATATACCAATCATTTTGCTACAATATTTGAAAACTAGAGATTTACTTAAAATGAGTCCAAAATTCGATCATTTTACTATAAGACCCGTAAATTTATTCGCATTTTCATTAGTTTTTAGTATGGTGACAAAAAATATTCAGACTTTCAGTTTTTGCAAAAATAAAATAAAATAAAATGAAAGATGACTTTTCAATTTTGTAAAATAACGCTCTAACATTTCAAACTTTTGCAAATTTGAATTCTGAGTGAAATATAAGATGTAAATACTGCTCTCTAAGTAACTAAAAATGTATTATATTATTAGAAAACATCTTATAAATATATTTTTATTTTTCCATTTTTTAAATTTATAATTAAGAGTAAAAATGTATATATAATATATAGTGCCAAGGATCATCAAAGACTCTAATGGAGGAACCTGACCTAATTCGCCAACGAATACCCTTATTGATCACCTCCTGACCCCAGAAAATACTCTTCCAAAGATAAGATGAACCACGCTTATCATGGGCAAAAAGAAAAGAGTCATATGGAAAATATTTATCTTTAAGAATCCTTGCTACTAGAGATAAAGGATCATTAAGAAACCGCCAAGCTTGCTTGGCTATCAGCGCTTGATTAAACAAATAGAGATCCAGAAACCTAAGCCACCAAGATACTTAGGAAAGCAAACTTGACTCCAACGAACCCAAGCCACTTTCTTTTCCCCAAGAGAACTACCCCACCAAAATCTTAAAATAATAGACTGCAATTCATTACAAAGAGCAATTGGTACCTTAAAAGTGCTTATTAGATAACTTGGTATTGCTTGTAGAACCGCCTTCACAAGAATCTCTCTCCCACCTACAGAAAACAGTCCCCTCTTCCAACTTTGGACCCATTTCCAAACCCTGTCCTTAATAGAGGCAAAAAATTTTATTTTATTCCTTCCCACCACTGAAGGGAGACCCAAATAAGAATCATGAGAATTAGCACTAGAAAGCCCAAAATATCTCTGAAGATCCAAGCGGGTGTCCTTGTCAACATTGGGACTAAAAGTGATGGCCGATTTCTCAAGATCAATTTTTTGTCCCGATGCTCGTTCATAGCAAGAAAGAATATTCAACAAAACAGAATAATCATTACGACAAGCCCGTGAAAAAACAATCGAGTCGTCAGCGAAAAATAAATGGCTCACCTTTGGACCTGATCGAGAGCATTTCATTCCCAATAATTTAGACTATGTTTCAGCATGACGGATCAAAGAAGGCAAAGCCTCGGCACATAAGAGAAAACTCTGCTGTCGAAATATAGTTATGCACCAAGGAAACCCAGTTATGTGGAAACCCCATCTTTTCCATGACCTTTCCAACGAAACTTCATTCCACCCTATCATACGCCTTACTCATATGAAGCTTTAATGCCATAAAACCTTTCTTCCCATTACTTTTTTTGGACAGCGAGTGTAGTAATTCAAATGCAACTACAATATTATCATTAATCAAACACCCAGGAACAAAAGCACTCTGATTGACTGAGATAAGGCTAGGTAGAACAAGCTTCAGCATATTTGCAATTGTCTTTTTAATGAGTTTATAAACTACATTACAAAGACTAATAGGCCTATACTCCGCCACACACTCCGGATAGATCTTCTTAGGAATCAAAAAAATATTTGTCTGATTGATAGCTTTGACTGACTCACCATTCTTAAGGACACCCAGACAAGCATTCGTAATTTCTGGACCCACCACTTCCCATTGCTTCTAGAAAAATAACACATGAAATCCATCCGGACCAAGAGCTTTATTCGGAACCATAGTGAAAAGAGCTTTAGTAACTTCGGCAATTGTGAAAGGACGAGAGACAATATCCAGTTCCTCTGAAGAAAGGCGATTAGTAATAAATGTAGATGCCTCCTCAAGACACTCTCCAGTAGGACTGGAACTTTGAAAAATTGTTCCAAAATAATCCTCCAAAATATGAATTAAATCCTCTTTATTTTCACACAAAACCCCATGGTTATTATGAAGACAACGAATTGCATTTTTTTCCTTTCTACTAGAAGCCTTTGCATGAAAATATTTAGTATTCCGATCACTCGAGTCTAACCAATCTGCACGAGATCGTTGTTTCCAGTACTGCTCTTCTCTATAAAGTAAAACGCCAATCTCTTTCTCCAGACTTCGGATTTTATCCATCACACTAACCTCTTGAGAGTGATCATAAAGAGAAACAAGTCGTTTCTATTTTATCAACAATAATCTCCACTAATGCCCAAAACGTTTCGTGTTCCAAGTCCTCAAAGCCTCACCATAATGCTATAAATAAGTTGAGATCCTAGACAAAGAAGACTACTGACTATTAGCCAAATTCTGCTGCCAACTATGTTTAACAATCTCTCCAAAATCATCCTCTTTAACCTAGAAAGGCTCAAGACGAAAAGGCCTCTTGTCCCAATTATGACTAGGCCTTGACTTTTCAGCTAGCGATAACACCAAAGTTCTATGATCTGAAATAAAAAAATCCATATGGTGCACAGATGCATTGGGGAATAACAGACGCCAGTCATTTGTACAAACGAAACGATCCAAACATTCTTGAACATTTGACACACTCTCTCCTATTATTCCATGTAGGCATGGGACCAACGAAACCCAAATAAGAAAGATTACAATCTGTAAGAGCACATTGAAAGTTAACTATCCCAGAAACATATATCTCAGTAACCCAACTTTCTTAGTGGGAGACGAAATTTCGTTAAAATCCTCTCCACAAACCCAAGGAAGGGAAAACAAACCTTTCAAACGCCTTAACAACTCCCAAGAAAATTTCCGCATCGAATACTGAGAATTGTCGTAGAAGCCAGTAAATCTCCATTGAATTTTCTCCTTTGAAATAATGGTCATATCAATATGCCCTCGAGAGTACGAATGAACTGTAACATCCCAATTATCTTTCCAAAGAAGAAGGAGGCCACCACTACGTCCCATGCAATCCACAACAAAACAATTCAGAAAACCTAAACTATATCTCACACCCATTGCCTAAGAGCCAAAAAGTTTAGTTTTGGAAAAAAAAAAAAAAAAAAAACTCGGGGAGACTTTATGTACAATAGAACATAAAGCAACTAATGTTTCAGAGTTCCTCAGGTCCTGAACATTCCAACATAGACAACTCATGACTCCTGGCGGGCCTGCAAAGCAGACTCCGCCAATTCTTTGTTAAGACTCACTTCCATATCACCTCTTATTCTCTTCCTCACATCACAATCCATCTTCAAGTCAGCCAGAATTTTACATTTAGTTCCCAAACTATCGCCACTTACTTTAGCATTCAAATCAAGCTTCTTAGGAGTACCAACCTTACATGGTTTGTGTGGAGATTGTACGTGGAGAAACTTAGCATGCTTCGGACTCATAACGATGCCGGGTTTCTTAGGACTATGTCTTTTAAAATGCCTCTTAGCACCACGAACTCCTTTCCCACCCATAGGGCCAACATTCTTTTTTGACATCAAATTATCTTTGAAAATTTTACCTAAAGCCATAGTACCCTCTATAGAGAACATCTCCTCAGACCTCACACCACCTTCAAAAATCTTATGTTCCCCTTTATTAATTGAGCTATTATTAACACCACCTTTCACATCACTTAAACCTACTTCCTCAGTAACATCTCCATGTATCCTCGAATCCTTTAACTGCAAAACTCCCATCGTTAACATGTCCCCCATTTGTACACTTACTGGCTCACTATTATCAACACCAACACCAGTATCACAACCGGGCGTCATGTCAGCATTACCGCTATCAAGAATCACAATCATCTCAGCCCCACGAATGATCTTTTGCCTACCCACATCTGTTAAGTGCTTCCCATCACCCTTAACATAACCTGGTTCCACAGTAGAACTCGGATTATATTCCAAATCCTTGGCAACTTGTAACTGTTCCACACACGATACCCCATACATTGCCATCTCCTCCTCCACCTCATGAGCTTCATCTCCATGAAAATTACGCTCCCCAATAAAACCTGAAGAAGAACTCTCAGGCACAAGATCTTTTTTACGACTCTCACTTTGAATGCTAGCCAATTTGGAAATGGGTTTGTCACTTTCTGTCTCCTGCCGATTTCTCACCACAAGTGTAGAAGCCCTAAGCCATGCTCCATAATGAAAACACATAGAACTTTCCTCTCCACAAGCCAAATCACCCCATTTAGAACAATCCCGAGCGTTGTGTCCAATTATTCTACAAAAATAACAAAATTTTGGGAGGTGTTCATATCGAAAAACAATAGAAACCTCCTTCCCAAGATCCTCCATCAAACAACGTATACCCCGAGTGAGTGGGACAGTTACATCTATTCGAACTTGAACTCGCATAATACCCCCAGACACCTCGATATCCTCCAAAACACCTAATTGGTTACCCCAAAAACGAGCACAATCATTTGTCATGCAAGCTACTTCAACATCAAAGGAATTCGGAATGTGCTATATCAATCTCAAGACTTTTCAGAGACCATCTATATTAGCAATCCGATTACCTAAAACCTGGCCCACCAAACAAAGACCCATCCAATCCCGACCACTAGCATAAACATCTCTGGTCATTCGTACGACTGGAGCATCTTCTTCGTCTAAATTCAATTTCGCACAAAGCCTAGACACCTCATCCAAATCCTTAGTAATTAGATGAGATTGAAAGCCAAAAGAGACAAATATGACAAGAAAGAATACGAAGATAATGTCTCCTGAATGAGACGAATCAAATCACCAAAATGGCGGTGATACTAGGGTTCCCAATTTACGGCCCTTTCAGAGAGAAAAGAGCGTAAGGGATACTGCCCAAGTGGTTACTATTGGAAGTGGGATCTCCAAAGTAAAAATTAGGCACTTACGATGTTTTTAGAAAAGAATTGAAAAAATAGGGTGGGCTCATTTTTCCTAGATCTAGTACTGTATTTGTTTTCTAAAATAGTAACTAGTAACCAGTAAATAGTTTTCGAGCACTGATAACTAGTAACCGAAGGTATTTATAACTGTTATATAACTGGTAACTGATAATTGGTAACCAGTTTTCAGGCACTAGTAACTAATAACTATTTAAAAAATGGTATTTTCCTTAAAAAAAAAATTTTAAAGTGGCATTTTTTTTAAAAAAAAAAAGTGATGCGGTAATCAAAAAAAAAATTTGACCCACCATATTTTTAACTAATTATGTGTACATATGTATGTATATTGTGCACAATATATCTAGTTAATAAAAGGAAAAACCACGCTTTACTAGTTACAACTTTCATATACTCGATGAGAACTTTTGAATCCAAACATATTATAATCCAAACATTTTAGGTATGTCACAACCAGAAATTCAAAGTCGTGACTTTTAGTAATTTTAGGTGAAAATAAAATAAAATATAATTTTACAAAATTCAGGAGAAATGAAATATTAAAGAATTTCATTTTGATCATCAAACCATTACAAATTCCAAAACTATAAGAGACTGTTATTAGTTAAATACTTAAAAAAATCCATTAAAGTTTAAGAAAGCTTCTAATTAATTCATTCGGAAACTTATTAATAAATCATAAATTTTAGTAAATAGAGTTAAATTGAAATCTTTAATTCAATGTTTAAAATAGATTACATAAAATCACTTGTAGTTTCAAGTTCTCAAATTAACAACAAAACCATCATCATGCATCCACTTAGTAAATTTACTAATCTTGGTTAAATAGTTGAACAAAGAAGGAAAATTAACAAAGTATAAACACCTACCAGGGAATAGGAGTAGGAATGCAAATACAAGCTACAAAGCTTATCTAATCATCATAACGACTACCTCAAATAGTTAAGCACCTGAAAGTGGGAGAAGTATGGGGGGTGAGCATTCACATGCTCAGTAGAAATTCAATTACCTTTTTGAATGGGTGCAATTTTTACCAAACCTGCATAGTTAATGCATTTCTCAAAATCCATTTATAAACCAAGTATAAAAAAAAAAATTGATATCCAGAATAATCACATAATTAAAACTAAAACTAGAAACATATAATTGTACATATCATACATCAACTAATGTAAATGAGTGAGCTCTCATTCTCCCATCACAGCCCTATAATACCCCTAACCAAAGATATCTAGCATTCTGATACTACCCTGAGGTGTGTCAGCCAAAAACTTGCGCAGGGTTCTATGTCTTTCACATAGCACTGTAGTAACTCGCCAATGATCTAAACTACCAGGATACAATAATGGAATTCAAGTGTATGATCCTATGGTATACACAACATGTAACAATTCACAATAACTATGTATCCAAAAATTAAAATCCCCACTTGGCATTATCCTAGGATTTACTATAACATGGGCTATAGACCGCTGTATTACCCCATAATTACAATTTAAAAATATGTACAAAAATCCACATTGTCCTCCCAGTATAATCCAATGTGTTTTCGTAATTTATTAAACTATTGCATAAGCCACGATTTTTCATAAATCAATTATAATATAATTATAAATCAAAATAATTATAAAATAAGGTAATTGAACCCCTACTTCGAGATGGTAGCTATACCAAGCTAACGATGCTAGAAAAAACTCCCGTTGGTCATTTGGGTGCTCAGACGGTCGTTTCGAAATTACCGTAAGCTCACTTTGAAAAGTGACTTTTCCAACGGAGCCTCGAAATAAGAAACATATATCACCATTGAATTCCTAGCACCCAAAATAGTTAGGTTAGATATATAATTTGTCAAATTTGGGTCTTAGACCAATACTCTGCTCGTGACACGCAAAACGACATTATTCATGAGCCTCGGAATTCGTACCACTTTGAAACATATCGATGTTATATATCAAACTCATTTCTCGACCTTACTAAATCCAAATTTGAAGTCCTAATTTCGTTTCAAGGGCCCGAGCATTAATTGGCCCTAATTCTTGAAAGTTATTGAAATATCACTTTTTCAAAGTATTTAAAAAATATCATCTTTACTGAATATTGACAAAAATAATCATTATCACAGAATTATTTAGGAAAATATCACTTTCGAAAATATTTGAAAAAATATCAACTTTGATGAATATTTATAAAAATGTCATTTTTGCATAAATATTTTAAAAAATAACTATTTTCTAATCTCAGCCCGAGGCCTAATCTCAATAGTAACAGACTTTAGTCCAATACTATTCAGTATTTCAAAAATATGACTTTTTTTGCTAAATTAGAAAAGTATCACATTTTTTAATTTAAGATTTCTCTCAATTCAGAGATCAAATCAACACGACACTACCATATTTATTCATGATTCAATGTTCTCTATCACTTCATATAACTTCATATAACTTTCATAGCCATAGAAATAACTTCACAAAAATAATTATAAAAATATCACAAATCAGTTACATAAATGATGAAAGTTACGGAATGCTCACTGGCAACTAACTAAGACTTAAGAAGGGTCTTGAATAGAAGCTCGTGATGAGACGAATCCAAAGAGACTAGGGGCAGCCCTCAAGGTGATCGGACAGCGGCACGGTGATGATGGAAACTTTCGTAGTCGTTTTTATTTTTTTTAGGATCATTTGGCCTAGTTCGACTGCCTATAACTTCATATTCTGACAACCAACCAAGAAGGAGGGGGTTGGATCGTAAAGGTGGCATAGCAAGGAGTAAGATAGCGAGGCTCATGCTAACTGTTTTCTTGTGGTTGTGCATGGAGAAAAGAGAGAAATTACTAGTTTGGCCATGGTTGAAAGAAGAAGAAAAAGGAAGAAAAGAAAAAGATAAACCAGAGAGAGAAAGGGTGTCGGGTGTGGAAGATAAAGAAGAGAATGAGTGTTATTTTTAAAAATCAAAAGTGGGTCCTACCATTTATACAATATATTATATTATATTTAATTAATTTTCAATTATTTGTTTTTGAGGAAAAATTACTAGAATACCCTTTAAAAAGTTTGATTTTTACAAAGTAGCTCTTGAGTACTTAGCTTGATGGTATGAAAATAGAAAATAATTAGTTATATGAAACAATTTACAGGCCATCATGAGGTCAACGGTCAACCAATTGCAAAATTTGCGTACTTGGCCACGGAGACTGAATACTTTCAAAAGAAACAAAAATTAAGAAATTAACTAAAGACATATTAAATAATTGGTTGACATTATTTTTCGAAAACAAATATGTTATTATAATGCAAATTATTTTTACAATAATAGATTAAATTGGAAGAGAAAGTCTTCCAATAGATAAGCTAATTCTTCACTTCTAAAGCTATCCTAGCCAATCTATAAGCAAACAAATTGACTATGATGCAAGGAAAAAAAGCTAAATGCATTCAACAGTAAATAAACTGTCAATGCACCATACTCTAATAATTAGAGATTTTCGGTCAATATCCCTAACCAGTAGGATTACCAACCCTCATGTAGCTAGCAGACTTATGAACTTACTATGATCATCATTCTTAAAATGCTTATAGTTGCCACAAGTGTCTTTTGCTTACCATGTGTATGTAAGCTATAGTATCCTACCGAAGGGGGAGACCATTAGTCTCCCTCCTTCGGTGTTCATAATTAGTTCTTTTATTGTACATTTAATTTATTCTTCCGAAATCATGATGTTGTTTTTAAAGAGCAAAGATCTAAATTTATAATAAGATAGATGTAGAAAATCAGATAAAATAAATGATATTCCTTTGGCCTTTTGATTCAATAAAAATCATAAACAAAAGGCCACAGTTAAATGTTGAAAACATGGAAAAGTAAAAAAAGCTAGTTAGTTTATAAAGAAGATTTACCCAAAAACAAATAGTAGACTCCAAAATAAAGAAAATGAACTCAAACTAAAAGTATTAAAGTGGGTAAAAAAATTAAATGAAAAAAAGAAAGTAAATATCATTTGGAGATAAATGATCATAATATTAAGGAGTTGACACTAATTAAATCCAAAACACAGTAAACATATGTATTAAAATTTTCATGTCATAGTGAACATTTTCAATTGAATGTGAATTATTCCATAGTTAAACATTTTTCTTGAAGGTAAGTAATATAAATTATTCCTCCAAAATTTATTAATAGAAGAAATATGTTTAGTTCTATAACACCAATGATATATAACACTGTGTCAACTACCAGTGAACAGAATAGATTTCTAACAACGTATATAAATATAGCAAATTATTTAATGATAATATGATAGTATGAATATAAAGACATGTAGTTAAATTAAACACGTAGTTTACATACCTCCTTTTTATATATTATTGATTAATACATACAGAGGCAAACAAACGAGGAAAAATAATTATGTTATCTTAACAATTTCGAAATGTCAGGAATATGATAGAAGGCTTAGTATGGAGTAGAGATATCTCTTATAATAATAGATTCAGTAATCGGTCGACATTTGATATTTTCTATAATATGCATTTTTATATGAGAGGTGGCACACTTTAAGCATGTCTAAATGTGCACTGAGAAGCTCATATATAGATAATACGAGCGTTGGTGCTCGCGCTTTTGCTGCAGATGTCTCCGTCTTTGCGGCGGATTAAATATAGAGTATAGTAAATTGGTAATAAAGTTTTTGTCATATTACTTACAATAGTTTATAATATTTAACAATAGGATAATATTTGTCTAAAGTATAGGAAAATAGTTTTTAGAGTGTTACAAAACGTTAATATTCTAAAGTAGAGTGATAATTTATTTTACAACTTTTGTTTTCTTTTCTTTTGCTGTTCTCCTTCGCTGCAATTATAGGGGGGAAAAAACAGAATGTAAGAACAAAAATTAAATTAAATTATAAATTGGAGAAGAAGGAAAATAATGAATTTTTTGTTGTTAGGATATGAAGTATTTATTGATAAGTATAAATACATTAAGTACCTGATTGATTTTCATTTTTTTGATGCCTCAGTTGATGTTGCTTCTGATCTGAAAGTGAAAAAATATATTATTAGTTAAAAAATGGATAATATGTTTTATTTTTTATTAAATTGAATATGAATTGATGATTGTTTCTTACTTTTCTGTTATTTTTTTTTTGGATCAGGTGTTTTTGGATCAAGGGGTAGGGCCGGTATTATTTCTGTTTCAGGGATGGTTGGCGGCGCTGGAAGAGGCAGTGGAGTTGACTCATCGTCATCGAATATATTTGATACTATTGTATCAATTAATGCTCTCCTGGTTCTGAAGTAAACCTGAAATATTTTTTTTGCCCACATAATTGTTCGATTATTGGTGGCAGTGTTGTTGAATTAGTATAGCCTTCTTGTATTGTCAATATTGTGCACGGCTTTTTAATGAAAACCTGTTTCCGAATATGATTATGACTGTGAATCTTGTTTCGTCCTCGATTCTTGTATTTAATTTATACCTGTTGAAATAGTGAGGTGGCAAAAAATTTTTAGTATAATGAAGAAATAATATTTTAATTAATGACTAATAATATAAACTATATTTTTATTTCTTGTGTAAGTGAAGTTGTAGTCTCTCTTATATCTAAATTAATTTTTAAAATATTAATAGAAATTATTCAGTCGTGTTTTGTACTATGGAATTGGAGTTGATGTAAGATGACCATGCATGTCACACCGCCATCTGCTCCCTACTTCTCGTACTTGTCTGGAGCATTGTGGGGAAGAATTATAATATCAGTCTTGTTGTGTCTCGAATTTATATATTGTCGCTTTTGCTGTAAATTTCATTCCCTAAGGATAAAAAAAATTAATGTTAGTTTAAATTATAATATGTAGTGATATTTTTGTTAGTGTTATCATATTTATGTTAACCTGTTGTGCTAATTGATCTAGCTGATTTAGTTCTGCAATTGTTTTTCTGTTTTGTAATTTCTATTGCTCCAGTAGTTGGATTTCTTTTGGAACAGGAGCTGGGAGGAATTCAAGATGTTGTGTTTTGTGCTGAAACCTGAATAAGATGTTGGTAAAAAGAGGAAAAAAAGAAGAATGGTAATGTTTAATAAAGATAAATGAAGTACGCTATTTTTTTTTTATTTTATAATGAAAGAGGATATACAAAGTGATTATTACCTTGTTTTTAGTGCATTAGTTTTAGGTATGTTTATGTTTATATAATATATCGATGCACCTGTACTTGCTGCATAGATATTTCTTATTTGATATAAAAATTCATGTTAATTAGTAAATAAATAGAATGTACGAATATTTTTATATGTAGGTATAAAAGAGGATTATTAGTTACCTAGATAATGCTTTATTGTCATAGATGTAAAGATAATTATGACTGGTTCTTCTACAGTTTTTATCATATCAGTATTTTGTTGTTTCTCCCCATAAGGTGATTTGAAACTTCTCACTCCTGTAATTGAAATAAGATGATATTAAAGTGTGATTAAAGTAAAGTATAAAATGTTTTTGAATATATAAATTCCGATGTTAAATGAATTGACTACCTGATATTTTGTATTATCAGTGTTCGTCTTGGCGTTATTTTTTTTTTGACGTTAGTTTCTTACAGGTCTTGTATTTCTATTAGCATTCCTATAACATCTGGTAAAAGGGAAGACAATTGATATGAAAAAATTTAAATGCGTATTGATAAATATTTGTATTCATAGTAAGATAGTAATACCTGATAATATGTCGTGGACATCAGTTCTTGATATGTCGGGATGTTTGTTGTTGGTATTGTTATTGGAGTAAAGGATGTTGCTCTAGCGAATTGCAACATTGCAATGTAGGGAACAATTTTGTACTTTGGTTTATTTGGTGCAATATTAAATTTGCTGACTCGATATAATTCTCCTTCTATAATTTGTTGTAAGATATGATCTGCATCTCGAGTTCTAATTGTTCCGTGGATTGTTTTATGCTGTATTTTACAAAAAATTGTTTAGTTATGATATAATGTCTTGTTAAGATTAAGTGATAGAAGATGTATATATTTTGTATATTAAGCTGAGCGAAAGCATGGTATGAAGTAGTTTGATGTTACCTTTTTTACCTCATGATCAACTAAAATACAATTAAGACTTATGAGGCGGCCTGTTGTGTGGTCGTTATTGTGCCAGAGTCTGCTGATATGTACTTCAATTGTTCCATAAATCTCATTTGGTTTCAGCGATTATATTGGCGTTGCCATATTTTCTCTTCCTTTTCTCTTTTTATTCCCTCTGTAAGAGCAAAAAAAATTTGATAAGATGTAGATAATATTAAGAATATTCAGAAATTTTATATATAAAAGATCTGTAAATATATAAATAAATTTGTATTGAGATCATACTTTAATATATAAATTAATAATATAATTTTTGTGCTTATAAAATATTATATAAAATTTCTTTATAAACTATATTTTTAACGTGATTTGAATATTTACTGATGGATTTATTTATTGATATATATAGGTTTTTAGGGGTTGTTACTCGTGATAAGGCTACATATAATTGACCGTGTGTAAAGATTTCATCTTCTAGATAAATGCCAACTTTATTTAGTGATGGTCTCTGGCTTTTATTTATTGTCATTGCATAACAGATTTTTACAGAGAATTATCGCCTTTTTAAACTAAACGGCCATTTGGACTCACTTATAACCATTCTATTCTTGGAATGTATATTTTTTCATTTTTGCTATTTGAATTTATTATTTGGCCTTCTATGATTCTATTTGTTAATTGTATAATAATAAGTCTTGTTCCATTACATAGCAATAACATTTCCAACTTTAAGATTTAATTCATATGGTGGTATGCCATTACAATTTAAAGTATGTAAAAATTCTTGAGGATATATGAGGTTAAGTTCATCGATATTTTCAGTTGAGGCTACTATTGTGTTATAACTATAATAAGTTTTTGATTCGTTAGGTATTAAAGATAATATATATTTATTTATATCGTTGACTATTTTATTTTTTGGAGTTATTATTGCTCTATGTCGTATATAATCAATATTATCGAAGTTTTTTACAAAATCATCATATATCAGATTTGAAATTTTTTCGATTAGATTTGATTCATATTTTATTACATATTTTTTTGGTATTTTTATCCATATAATATCTTCATTCTCAGGATCTTTTATTCCTTCTACAGTACCATTTCCAACGTTCAATATCCATTTTGAAAATTCTGAAATTTCATTTCCCTCCCTTTCTATGGTATTTGGATTTTTTAATTTCATATTTTCCGTTAGGGATAATAATTTGAAATGTGGCCATAAGTAAGAGTTATTTATACTTACATTTATTATGCCTTCTTTTGTTCCAGCAGGGATAACAGGTAGAATTTGCCGAAAATCACCACCTAATATAATTGTCATTCCACCAAAAAGTTTGTCAAAATTGTTTTTTAAATCTTGTAGTGTTTTGTCTAAAGCTTCAAAGCAATATTTGTTATTCATCGGTACTTCATCCCATAATATCAATGATATTTTTTCGATTAATTTTGCTAATTGGGTTCCTTTTTTGATGTGGCAAGTAAAGAATTTATCTGTTGAAAAACGTAATCGAAATCTTGAATGTGCAGTTCTGCCTTTAGGTAATAATAATGAAGCTATTCTAGAAGACGTGACAGCTAAAATAATTCTATTATTTGATCTAATTTTTGTAATAATTGTATTCCATAAATAAGTTTTTCCAGTGCCTCCATGCCCATAAATAAAAAATAAGTTTTGTACTTTATTGTTTAATGATTTTATAATTTTTTCATAAATATAGCATTGTTCATTATTTAAATTTTTTTCTAAAATATTGTATTCTTCTTTTAATTTATTAATATCATAGTCTAGTTCTTCTCGCAAGAGTTTATTATTTAAGTCGTTGATTAATGTTTCCATTGGTAAAGGTAAATGAAAATTTGCTAAAGTTGATGAATTTAAGTTTAGTTGCTTTTCTAGTTCATATAATACATAGTTGTATAATTCATTTTCTGGAATTTGGAAGTTTAGGTTATTGAATAATGTTTTAACTCTGTGCAAAATATCTTCTGTCATAAACCTCCAATGATTTTCAAGTAATGTTGTTGGATTATTTACATTATAAAATAATAAAATATGGTAAATAATTATCGTAATTAATGTGGTGTTAACCAAAATGAGGCTTCTAATATTGATTCATTCTATTCTTTATCATCTCCTAATAAACCTAATGCATTGCATGCTGCCTGATTTGTTGAATATATTATACCATTAACAGTTCGTATAGATTCGAAGCTTCTTGCGACTTTTTGATGATTTAGTAATAGTTTTAGATAATATAATTCTCTAGAATTTGGGTGGACATAAAAAGTTCATCCAATTGAATATCCTGACTTTCTTGGTATCCAAATCTTTTCCTTATTATTCCATACTCATTTGGTTGGAAATTGTGTATATGAAAGTTTTCTGGCTTCTACATTAATTTTGTTTATTTATATCTATTCTGTTAAAGTTGTTCTTTGAATGCCTGGTTATCTAACTATATTATCAAGGTGTTGGTTTGAACGAAATGTTATATTTTGCATGTGTGGTAAATGAATTATTAATCTTTATATTGCCGGATTTCTATGATGTATCGGATATTCATATAATCTCCATATAGCTTCATATGGTGTTATATATCGACAATTAATATAATTTTTTATTTTATCTATTTCTTTGTAAATTGTTTGACCGAATTACTCTATGAATATATTGTCTTTAATTATTGCTCTTATTCTATCTGGGCCTTTGGTTAAATATTTAAATAAATATTTTATTAACATTGATTGTGAACATATTTCAACATTGATGTGAGTACAAATTTCATACATAAGTTTATATTGTAGGGAACTACAAATCTGTTGTCTAATTTAATATTTTCTTTTTGTACATAAAATGTTGTATTTCTGCGTTTATAATTGAGAAATCTATTTTCTTCTATAGTTGTTTCGTTCTTAAATTTTTTAGGAAATTTTTTAGAACAAACTGAATTTTTCATACACGGAGCATTTGTTTTGGTAGCACCACATGGTCCATATATCATGAATTCTGCTATGATGTTGTATTCTTCGGATTTTTTTTCGGGATTTAGTATTTCAGCTGATATAAATTTGTTAATTTGTGATGGTTCGGATAATTTTTCATTACGGCATAGCCAGAATAGAAAGTGACAATGAGGTAGACCACGCTTCTGGAATTCAACAACGTATAGATCTATTTCGTAAGATAAACACGAAAAATAAAAGAAATATGTTAGTTTTAGTTAAGAACAAAAATTCATATTTTATGCTATGTATTTTGATTTATTAAATTAAGTAATATTATCTTACCTGCAATAATTGTTCCGAACACTTTTTCAGTTTTAATAGTAGATAAAATTTGGTTTAATTTTAGTTTAAAGATTCTTGTAATTATATTTGGTCTGTCTTTAGGTTTTTAACCGGGAATTTTACTTAAGGCACTTGTAATTTCGGGCGATTTAGGATTACATGTAAATGTGATGAATAAATTAGGATTTCCATACTGTCTACATATTGTTATTGCATCTTGGTAATTTTGGATCATATATCGTGGACTTCCAGTATGGCTAGATGGAAGAATAATTCTTTTACAAATTGCTCCAGCATCTATATCTTTTCTGGTAACAGCGTCTTGGACGCCTTGATAAATTTTATATCTTAAATTATTTTGATTTTTTCTAACATAATCTAGTCGATCTTCTTCAACAGAAGCGTATGCATCGACTAAATATTGTTGGAAAAGTCTTCCACTTTTGAATAAAGTACTATTTACATTTTCTCTTTGTTGTAGTTGATAGCAGTAAAATACTCTCATAGGTATTCTGTTTGTGGAAGGTTGTTTTCCCAGTCTGTCTATATTCCATCTTAAATCGGTTCTATAACTATCTTCTCCATATGTAAATATGAGTGGATATTGTAAGGCCATGTAGGATGGATATAATTTTGTAATTCTTTGAAAATTATTTGTTTTGTCTTGTGTTATAATATCTCTTCCTTCTTCATATTCACCAATATCTCCAACAATTAAATCTCCTATATCATTTGATGTAGGTAATTCATACTGTTTATTATCAGTGGATCATCGTCCTATCAATCTTAATTTCATAGATGGAATTGTATTTTCATTGTATCTGTTTTAAACCATACGAAAAAATTTTACTAATTTATTTTTTTTGTTAAGCATTCTGATTAAGTTTTCAATAATTAATTTTGTTAATTTCTTTGTTGTATCGTCAAATGAAAATATTGACATTCGATTGTCAACTTCATTTTCTGTATCATATATGTATAATTGAGCAAATCTTGGACGATTGTTATTAGTTGGTAATAATGATCCCATTAGATGATGTATTTGACCACTGATTTAAAAAATATATGAACCATCTGAATTTTGTGTATTTTGTTCTATATTTACTCCAAAAGATATAAACACAAATATAGAATTAAAGGTTCGAATATTTTTACAGAAATATGTACTCAAGGGTCCTCCGAAACAATTAAGTAGTTGATCTAATATAGAGGGAGGGTTTTTCAACAGAGGAAGTTTAATTTTTTCATCTTTACAATATAGATTATATTTTGGTGGATAAGTTTTTTTGATAGATTCGTCAAACCAAAATGATGCGCCGTAGTATATGCAGACGCAAGAACAGTCTCCAAAATCGTGATATTTATCAATATCACCTGTAATAAAGTATTAAGGATGAAAATTAAAAATACGATAATATATAAGGAATTCGATGTATAAGAAGTGTAAAGAGAGTTTACTTTGTATGTCACAATTACTTGACTCTGGTAAGTCAATTGAGTGAAAGAGATATCTTTCAAAGCTTATAAGGCTTGATGTTGGAATACGCCTTGGTCGGTAGATATTTTCTGGGACCATACTGGAGTCATCGAGTTGATGATTCACAGTATCATCACGGTTAAATACAAAGTTTTCATTTAGAAGACAATGACGATGCCATTTACGTTGACGTCTTAAGGACGAAAAGTTTTTTGACATTATTCTATTATTTACCTAGTGTGAAAAAATAAAACAAATGTCATTTCCTTAATATGTCTTTATTGAAAATTTGTGAAATAATATAGTATTGTTACCTATATGTAAAATGATTGATACTTTTTTTTTTGTATTTATTTTGTTGTATAATATTTGTTAATTTACGTTATATTAATTATGTGTTGGATATTTGTTTTAAATACTATTGTTATATTTATATATCTGGATGGTTTATAGTATTTTTGTATGTCATGTTTTGAAATAATATTGCTATATTATATCTTGTTTATGTGTTTTTAATTTTTCATTATTATTTTTTAGTGTTGTTACTATAATATTATTCACATACCAATTTTTTTTATATTGGATATATTATTTTATTTTTATTATTGTTTAAGTTATTTTAGTTTTGTCATTATTTCTAATAATTATGTTTGATAAATTTTCTCGTATATATAAAAACTATATCAGTTCCTTTTTTTTTCTTGAAAGTAAAAAATCATGAACAAAGGAAAAATATCTTTTGTCTTCCAAAATATGTATATTGATTTTTATTATTCATGATTACTTATTTTTTAGTTACATATTTCACAGACACATATAAAAATATAGATAAAGTAATTGCTATATTTTTTTCCATCGTTTTTTTTTTTTACTGATTAGATACGTAAACACGTTTTTCTTTGCTATTTTCTCTTATTAATGTTAGTTTTAAATTTTTTTTAATGTGTTCATGATTTTATATTTTAGTCGTGCAAGTTATACGTATGTCGTTTTTTTAACTATAATATAGTCTATATTTAGGTCTCTTTCTTTAAAAAATATATATATATATATATATATGGGTTTGGTTTAAATGGTTACAACAATATTTACCCATGGATGGTTACAATGGTTTAAGCCGTTAGATCTAATATCCTACGGTGGTGATTAGTTTGGTGGTTGGCCAAAAAAATTTAATGCTATTTATTACCATCAAAAAAATTTAATGCTATCACTACTTTTTTTAGTATCCATTCATGGTCACAAAAAAATTGTAACCATTGAGAAGTCCTCCATATATATATATGTCTAAGGAAGAGTTAGTTATATATATTTTTACAAGTTTTTAAAATATATGTGAATTTATCAGTGTTGTATATAGTCAGAATTTAATATCGATTTTTTTTTCTGAAACATTTTATGCTTGAAGCTATTTATAATTAATTTAGTTGCCATTATTTAAAAATTTTGATTTTTATTTTAATGTTTCAGGTTCAATATCGAACTTATCATTGATTAAAATAAGTTCTAACTGTAATCGAAATTATCAAGGCCACAATTTGGATTATTTTTTGAAAATATATTCATAACGCTAATATTTTTTCCACGCTTTTCCTACATTCATGAGATTGCTCTTTATTTCATTTTTTCTTAGTTTGAATGGCATCTTTTGATATGTCTAAGGAAGAGTTAGTTATATATATTTTTTCAAGTTTTTAAAATATATGTGAATTTATTAGTGTTGTATATATTCCTAAAACATTTTGCGCTTAAAGCTATTTATTATTAATTTAGTTTTCATTATTTAAAAATTTTATTTTTTATTTTAATGTTTCAGGTTTAATATTTAACTTATCATTGATTAAAATAAGTTCTAATTGTAGTCGAAATTATCAATGCCACAATTCGGATTATTTTGAAAATATATTCATAACGCTAATATTTTTTTGATGCTTTCTCTACATTCATGAGATTGCTCTTTCTTAGTTTGAACGGCATCTTTTGCGTATGGGGTTTGGCATATAAATTATTTTTAGTAATTATATTTTTCATTTCATTAAAAAAAACTTATAAGAATTAGATTTTAGAAACGATATGTAAGTTAGGAAAATAAAATTTTAGGTATAATTTTTTAGTCTGATACGATATCAAAGCTATTTTTCCTATGTATTTAATATGATAATTTTTATTACCTGAATTAATTTTATATTTCTATTTTATTATTGAAAATGGTGATAATAAAGTCAAACATATAATATATAAACCAACAAAATCAAATAATATCTTAATTACTTAAAATTACAGTCTTTCAAACTAAATATACAAAATATTAATTAATAGATATGATGGAATTGAATACAGAATAACAATGAAATTTAGGTAATGATTTTACAGCAAAGTCAGTAACAATCTATTTTGCTTCTTTCCTTGCCCTCCTCAATAGTAAGACCTCCGTCTTTCTCTTTGCCAATTTAGGCAACAAAGCTCTTCATCAGGAATTATATAGAATAATTTTTTTTATATCTATTATAAATATATGATATATGTGGGTAAATATATTTGAATAAATGTGTATATATATATAATAATAATAATAATTTGGCTCAGATATGTTATAGTATTATCAATATATGGCAATTTTCTAAGATAATTTATTTCTAAATGTTTATCTAGCCACCTAAGAAATCATTTCTTGCTTATGCAAGGAAAAAAATTTCTTGCAAATAGATAAACAGATGGAAATCTATTAATATGGAATGAAATTTGACATATATATTATAATAGTCGAATAACAGAAAAGAGATCATAAGAGTATAGCCTAAAATTGCCCAAAAACTACCAGGTGAATAATGACTAAAACAAAGAAGAATGAAAAGAAAAATGAAAATAATTTTAAAAGAAAAAGCTGTGAAAGAATAATTAGGCATAGTTTTTAAAGGGGACAAAAAAAGAGGAGGAAGGAAAATACTGGAAATACAGAAAAGTTGGGAGAGATGGAAAAGGGATTAAGGGAATTGCAAAAATACATTTGCTGAAAAAAAAATTCCTTAGTTGAATACAATAGTAAAGAGTTGTTTTAATCACGGAAAAAATAATTGGAATGAAAAGATAAGATCACGATGTTCACACATAAATCTAACAAAGAATTATAAAGCTAAAATCTTGATAAAAATGCTAACAAATCTCTAACCCGACAACTAATTCGTAGGAATTTTTGGAACAAAAACTAAAACTACTCCTTAATAAACTAGATTTATTATAGATCGACAAAAGCCATTATACACAGCAATTTATGGGCAGCTAGTGTATTACTCTATATAAGTAAAGAATAGATACTCATCATTGCCAAATATATAGAGCGTTACAAAATATGATGGAAAAGGAAACTAAAACTAAACCAAGTAAAAAAAAAAGGAAAATAAAAAAAAGAAGTTTGAGTGAAAGGAATTAAGGAAGGAGAACACATAATTAGCCAACAAAAAGGGGAAAAAAAGTGAAGAAACAAAAACCAAATAAAACGATTCACTAAAAGGATATAGAAAAACAAAAAAATGTGAAATACAGAAGCAGTAAAAGAACTATAACAATATTTTTCAGCATTCAGCACAGAAATAAGGAGACAGATATTTACACATAATTAGTGCAAGTCAAACAACACAGATTAATTAAAGGCAGAATAAAATATGTGTGAACTCAAATATAAAAGAATTTAATGAAATATTCCAACAGCACACAGTATTCAAGACAACAATAATGAAATAAATGCATCGATAGTATATTAATAACACAGATAATACACATTAATGAACAACATAACAAAATACAGATATAACTAAAAGAAGGAAAATAGTTATAAAGGCAGAGGAAGACAGTATAATAAATATGTGTAATTCCTGAAGTGCTTCCAAAAAGAGCTCTCGCAACTAACTTTTAAGAAAATACAGATTATCCACAGATCACAGAACAAGATAAAACAACAGTGAAAACAGTAAAGCAAGAGCACAGTGATTTTAGTCAGGTATGAAGAAGGAATAATGTCAGGAGAAGTAGGATATGAAAAGTACTAAAATACGTATATAACCAAATAAGAGTAAGGTATATATAACAGGCAATAAATTTAAATTAAACAGGTGGCAGCACCCTAAAAAATCATACAATTAAAACAAATATTTAAAGGGAAGAAGTCAGAAACTTAGTGAGCACGAATAGTTAAAGTAAACAAACAGTAAAAAGAGAGTATTATCTGACTATGTCAAATAAACTTGAATAATATATTTAAGAAATGGAATTCCCTCATTTTCCTACTCTACTTTTATTTTTTTTCCTATTTTTCCTCAATTTAAATAACACAGGAAAAAAATAAGGCAATATTAATTAAATTTTGTACACAGCACCAAAATCATAAATATGAAAAGACAGAGTATTAATAATCAAAACAGAGGTCATCATTAACCTACAAAAAAATCTAAACCGTGTAATATATCTCAAAGAGACCGAAAGAACCCAAGAATAATCTAGAAAATATTCTAGAAACTCAAAGATATAAAATCAATGTATCCACACATTGCTATATACACATACACGTATATATATATATATTATTCTAATCATGATCATGACAAAAAACAAAATGATAAGAATATTATGACATTCTGAGGGAAAAAAGAGGACCCAACCAAGGTAATATAAAAACGGAGCCCAATCTTTCAAGAGGCCCAAAAACTGCGATAAGAAGCCCATATTTGCATATTAAAGCCCAAAAAAAAAAAAACTATGATCATAGCCCAAAATAAACCCAAAAAGGGAAAATGGTAAATGAGCCCTAAAAAAAAAAACATCAAAAATTTCCAGAACAATACAAATCAAGAATACAGCAAGCATTAAATATACCAACAAAGGCCAAAACTTCAATACACAGAATGGATAATAAAGAAACAATAACAGAAAAAAATCAGAGAAAAAAACGTTTTAAGGAGCGAAATTACCAGAAAAGAGAGAAAGTCCTCACACCGCTTAGATCCATGCAACGAAATCCAGATCCACCAACAAAAGATCAAACAACAAAAGATTTAATTTTTTTTAAAAAAACAAAAATTACAGCACACAAACAAAGAAGAAAATAAAACTCAAAAGGAAAAAAAAATAATTAAAAACTTGAAATAACAAAAAAATAAAGAGAAGGCATAACCTAAATCTAATAAATAGAGAAGCAAAGGAAAAAAAGAAGAAGAATGATCGGAAGACAACCAAACAAAAAAGCATGAAGAACAAAGGAGAAAGAGAGAGAGAGAGAGAGAGAGAGGGAGGGAAAGAAGAAGCCGAATAGAGGAGGAAAAAGGTTTCATATAAAGCACTACACTGCCATTAATGCACCAATCCGCTGAAAATACCAAAATAGCCCCCATCCAAAATCTATTTAGCTTGTAAGCTCGAGGGTAAAAGCGTCAAACTGCTACATAAAATTTCGGAAAAAAAAAAGAAAGAAATAGCGAAATGATAAAAAGAACCCCGTTTTACTGTTCATAATGTGCATTGCATAGTATTTTTTCCCGAGGGTAAAAGCGTCAAACTGCAATTTGGAATTTCGGGAGAATTAAAAAATAAAGAGGAAAAAACCTAAGAAACGAAATGACAAAAATAACCCCGCTTCACTGTTCATACTGTTCATTGAACAGTATTTTTTCCACAACTTCAGATATATCTCGAGGGTAAAAACGTCAAACTGCTACATAAAATTTCGGAAAAAAAAAAAAAAGAAGAAAGAAATAGCGAAATGACAAAAAGAACCCCATTTTACTGTTCATAATGTGCATTGCATAGTATTTTTTTCCGAGGATAAAAGCGTCAAACTGCAATATAGAATTTCAGGAGAATTAAAAAATAAAGAGGAAAAAACCTAATAAACAAAATGACAAAAATAACCCCGCTTCACTGTTCATACTGTTCATTGCACAATATTTTTTCCGCAACTTTAGATATATATAATAATATGAGAATAAATTTCTTGTAAGTACTGTATGCAAATTACACATTAACGAGAAAATCTAGCTCTTCTCTCTTAACCAATATTGCTAGTTATACAGATTTTAACTTTGTGCACAAAACATACTACCTCCTTTTTTTTTTTTGTGTTTCCTGTTTTTTTTTTTCAAGCTTTTTAGCACATTAATTTGGCCACAATGAAATGTATAGAATGAAAATGGGACGTTGAGAATAGCCATAAATTGGCATGAAGATTAGAATTGTTGGCTGTTAGGACCTGCCCTTGAGCCACCTTATTGAAATAGGCCGGTACTGTCTACGGTGCATTTTTGTACAAGGACACTAACAACAATGGGTTTTAACTAGTTATCTAAAAAAGGAAAAAAAAAAATTATTTGTTGGGGGTGTTGGTTAGCTTGTCATTAGGCTATAAGGACCATATTTGTCAAACCTGTGGGCGCAATATTAAATCCATTATGGGATGCTTTTTTGGCCACTCAAAGAACATTTAAGGCTAGGACTCAAGTTTTTGTTGTAAATGTAGTACTACTCCAAATGAAAGTTATAGAAAACTTTTTTCCTCCAAGATTTTATTAAGTGGTTTGGGTTTTGGGTTTTGTATTTGCTTTTGTTTTTTCAATTTTCTTTCCCTTTAAATGGATATAATTTAAGTAGCAGGCTATCATTACACAAAAATTATTATTGTGGCATTACCAACTATTTGGGATATTCACAGGGCTTCTTGATGAGGGGAAATTAGAGCATTTAAGAATATTTATTAATCATTTGGTCAAGCACTTACAGCATAAGATATGTACTGACTATTAAAAAACACAACACACTAAAGTGGTTCAACTTGTGATGTGCTTCACCAGCAATGAAACCCATATAATGTGTATATCTACGTATATATAAACAACGTGTAATCTCAAAAGTTTACTTGGAGAATAAAATTTTGAGAGTATTAATTTTCTGGGCAATTATATTAATAGTATCACCCAAGTGTGATAATTACGACTAATTGTTTAGTACATATCTAGTATGGTATAAAATTACACTTTTACATAGTAATGTGTAATCTGGCCAAAAATCAGTGGTAATTCATTAGTACTCTATAGCCTTTTTTCACTTTCTATTATATGCTTCAATTTGACCATAGGGTCGTCCTCTTAATTATTTTGATTAGTCAAGTCACTTCTAGCTGTCTTTTGGTCTCATGTGGAAGCCAGATCATGCAAAACTAACAACATTACTCCTCTTCCTTCTTTTTTTTTTTTTTTTTGGCGTTGTGTGTGTGTGATTAACAATAGCATCGATTTTTTTTTTTTGTTAAATTAAATAGCTAAACTAAATTTCTTTTGCTTCTTTTATTCCACTATTTAATGTCTAATGTCTGTTTTCCACTAGATCAGCCACCATGAACAGTGACTGCCTCAAAGACGTACGTGTTCCACCTCTGCTTGCTTCCTCAATCTTATTGATCAACTAGTAGTTCTCTGAGACGAAATCAAGATTATTGGTACTAGATCCTTTTAGTGCTTAGTATATAATTGTACTTAGGACCATACAAATTGATATATAGTGGACAAAGTTGCATATAATACCGTAATCTGTTGTGACATAAATGTTTTGTACAACTGAAATTAATTAGTGGTCCTCGTAGGACTCTCTAATTGCAATACAGGGATCGGATTTTTCTTTAATTTGTAGTGAGCATCAAAAAGAGGAGAACGTGAAGTCATGATCAAATTATTGCTGTTTGTGAAATGTTTCATGCAATATGAGTGGCAATTAGAAAAAAAAGCATGTATATATATACTCATAAATTATATATATATATATATATATATATATATTTTGATAAGGGAGGACATTTCATGGTCATGAAGACTCAATATATTTGTGCAACACTACAGTCTCTTTCATAAAGAGACAACAGATATATGCCTTAACTAACATCATCTAGAAAAGGTCCATACTTCTTAACTATACAATAATATTAAATTATTAAGGATCTAAAACCAAATAGTACTTCTTTTGCCTAATTCCTATTTGTTTCTTTCAAAAAAAAAAAAAACAAAAGAAAAACAAAAACAAAACACCTCATGGAGCAAAGTATTGTAGAAAGTAATTAATAAAGAAATTATTTGGTTTATCACCAAACATTAATTAATAAAGAAATGAAAACAATCCCTTCGAATTGTAGGCAAAGCTACTTAAGAGCTAAAATTTTCCAAGCTTCCCCCCACCCCGAATAGGTTAAAATGCAATCTATAATATACTGTACGTATTTTAAATGATCAAGAAAGATGGAAATAGTTCGAACACCAAAAAGATATTTGAAACTCATACGATAGCTTAAATGGTCTTAATCCATCTTGGCTCTAGCTATTTTAGCCGATCTAGTTAATTTTAACCCCACTCTTACTAATTAGTATTTACCTAGTTATTAATTAAAGTTAATATATAACATTTGACTTTTTAATTCCTATCCCAGTAGGGTACATTATGAAATAGCTTGGACTAGTTTTTGATCCAAACTGAAATTCAATATGATCTATTCTTTAAAGAAGATATGTTTCCTCAGAAGTCTTAATATATTAACCAAAAGTTGCGAAGACATTATTTCCAAGGAAATATAGCACAACGAGTCTGTATAAGTATACAGCTTTAATATAGTATGCCTGGGCCTCGTATATTTAACTCAGTTTAATTGAATAGCTTTCTAAATAGTTATGACTTTCAAATTTTAAGAATTTCCAAAGGAAGAAATTATTTTTTAGTATCAATATATTAGTATTAAAATTGTAAATATTATTATTAATGTATTAATAACAGTAACATTAATATTACTAAGTAATAGTAATACTTATTATTGTATTTTACCATAAATACGGTAAACAATTCTTCTAATAAAGAATTAGAAACGGTATTGCATAAAATTAAGTACAAACAATATATGCGCATGTATATGCGCACTGCACTAGTAGTTACATTTAAATACTATTCTTTGATGTGGCCTTGTGCCACATTGTTTAATTTCCATTATGGTAAACTGTAAGAAAACACCCTGAGATTTAGGTGTTCTGTAATTTAAATCATAAAATTTGGACTCTACAAAATAATACATTGAGATTAAGAATATCTGAAAATTAGTACTCTGAGTTGACTTTTTGAATAACTTTAACTGATAAAAGACAATAATATCTTCCAAATTAAGGAGAATAATCAGGATTAATCTATTTTAATACAGAATATTATTATTTTTTTCGTTACTAAAATTTGTCAAAAAGCCAGTTCATGATATTAATTTTCAGAAATTCTTAATCTGGGGGTATTATTTTGCAGAGTCCTAACTTTAGGATTTAAATTACAGAACAATCAAATTTAGGGGTATTCTTTTACAGTTTATTCTTTCCTTTATATACATTAATCGATATATTTGTTGTCATCACTAAAACAGCTTATTAGGATAAGAAGCTTGATCCAAAAGAAAATAAATAAAACATTAATTAATACTAAAAATCATATATTTTTATATAATTATGCAACAAAAAATATAGAGTAATGCTAGGAACATTAATATTTTACACCAAAAACTTACACCATATACTGTGGTAGATCACACCATTTGAAGTTATATGGCCAAAAGTAATACCGCATCACTAGTCTAAATTTTTTATGCAAGATTTGTGTCCCAATCTTTATCCAAAAATATATATTCATATTTACAAGTCATGATATCCACAGAAAAATGGTCTCATATATATATATAGAGGTCGCCAATCTAATAGGTATTTTTTTTTACTTATGTATAGATATTTTATTTCTAGCCTTTGGATCTTCATCTAACGGCGATCCAACAGTTATAATGACGTACATAAAAAGACGTGCATTATTAATGATATTTCTCTCTATTACTTTTTACTATAAAAAAATATGCATGATAAATTTTAATTGGTCAAAACGATACCTATGTATAGGTAAAAAAAAATACATACTGGATTGGTGCTCTAATATATATATATACACACACATATTAGGCTACGAATGTAGTCCCCTCGAAGGGACCAGTCCTGTTCATGTTTTGGCCAACACAGGTCATATTTTAACCAATCTGTGTTAACCAAAATATAACCTGTGTTGGTCAAAATATAAATGGGACTGATTCCGTTGGCGAGACTACATTCGTCCCCCACATACTATATATAAATATATATTTAATGTCATAGGTAAAAGAGAGACTAGGATGATCACGAAGAATAGAAATAAGGTGTATTCAGCTAGTTATATATAATAAAGATGTTAAAAGGTACTTGAGAACTTCTTGGAAGATTTAGTGGTACAAACATATAATTTGCTTTCAATTGGGACTAAATAGCAAGTAGCTTAATTTGAGTACAAATATTCCGATATTTTTTAATTAATCAACTCCCACCACACTGAGGTTCCTTGTTTACAACTTCATAGATAAAGAGTTAAGTTCCTTGACTTTTCTTGCCAAAACTATCCACAAAATGCCAAATAACATTACACCACATATTTATCTAATTCCTAAACTTCTCTTCTTCCCTTCCTTGAATTTGACTTTGCTGGCAGTATCCGGATTCTTTTTGCTACGCGTACAAAATCCCTGTCACACGCATGCACGCACAAATATTATATTATATCATATGGTATATTACATTATTTAGTATATAAATATATAAAGAGAGATCTGGAGAGAGAGAGACAGAAATATATATAGAATGGTCAAACAAGAGACCTAAAAACTTCGGACATACAATAAACATATTAGATGATGCATTAGATTATACATCATGCATATATATAATAACAAACGCTAAATCAAAAAGAAAAATCCATTGAATTATATGTATGCGTCAAAGAATTTCAAGTTTGTTTAATTTGGTAGAAATTTGTTACAATTAATAATTTTTCTTGTCTATTTTAGCTCATCAAAACATAACAAAGAAAAAAAAAAGTAAAATGAGAGGAAATATAGAGAGTCACATTAATAACAATATATAGTGTAAAAAAAAAGAAAAAACAGAAGAGTCCTTTAATTAATCCAACATAATTAAACATACGCACATCCACATTCAAATATTCATAAGGGGAAAATAGCAACAGGAGCTAATTATTGTCAACTTATAATTAATAAACTTACTTCCAATTAAGATCACCGGCAAGAAGAAGATCATTCTCCATATCTTCATAAGCAATGAGATGGCCAGGGACAGCATTGGAGAGATCAAGATCCTTATCATCAGAACCCACTCCTCCGCCATCACCACCGAACATTTGGCGGAGGGCCTTGGCTAGGCTTTGGTAACTTGCGTGCTTATGAAGGCTAATGCGGTGGCAGATTGAACGGCCTTCTAGCACCACCGTCACCGCCGGCGCCACCGCGGCCGATACCAGATCGTCGTGACGATGATCGAGCAGCTGCCCAGCCACCGCCGGAAAGCCTGCGCCTTGGAGATAACTGTTAGTAGTAGTAGTAGTGTTGTTATTAGGGTTAATTCCCATGAAGGACAGCCCACCGGAAGACGGTGGAGTTGCACCACCGTTAACAATTGTTTGTTGCTGCTGCCTCTTGATCTCTTGCCATCTCCTTTTCAAGGAGTATTGATCTTGCCTTTGGGAATGATCAAAACTACCATTCATCTTTTTTTCTTTTTTTTTTTCTCTAATCTCAGCCTCTAGTTTCTCTCTCTCTCTCTCTCTCTCTCTCTCTCTCTCTCTCTCTCTCTATACAGATATATATATATATATATGTGTGTGTGTGTGTTTGTTGATATCAATCTCTTATAGATATGGATATGTAACTAAGAAACTGAAGAAAAGTTCGGAGTTTAATTGGTTGGAATTAAGCTAGAGGGAAAGAATTAAAAAGTCTCTGGCCAGTAGGGAAACAGAGAAGAGTTTGGTATTTGGTGGGGTTTAGAGAGAGAGAGAGAGACAGAGAGAGGGTGAAACTATATGTATTTGAAATGTAAATAGAGGTAGCTAGTCCTTGGTTAAAGTGGTATTATATATAAAGTGACCAAAGAAGAGAGAGAGCACAAATGTCGGGCGGGGTCAGGTAGGTGTCTGAAAACAATCTTTTCTTTTTCAAACTCATTAAATGGGCTTCATCTTAATTACTTTAGTTACTCATTTCCCTTCAAAGTGTTATAATTAAAAAAAAGTAGATTAAAAAAAAGTAGTGATAGTATTAAATTTTTTTATGATAATAAATAGTATTAAATTTTTTTGACCAATCACCAAATTAATTACCACCGTAGGATATTAGATTTAACGGCTTAAACCATTGTAACCATCCATGAGTAAATATTGTTGTAACCATTTAAATCAGACCCATATATATATATACACACTTCATCTTGTGCTCTTAGCTAGGGTTCGTTTGAAACAATTTTACTTTTTAATACTTTAATAAATAAGCAACAAAAAAAATTATTGCCTTGTCATTATTGTTTGACTTATTATACATGGTAATTCAAATTTCTATCTAGATAGAATTATAACCAAAAAAAAGGAATAACATTGGGAGTAAAAAATTCATTAAACGTTTTTGTTCGATTTTGTTTTCGGAGAAACCACTAATATGGTCTGGCTTTTATTTGCCAAAAAAAAAAAATCATCAAAACACTGCCAAAGTGACTTTTAAGCCTTTACAATTCAATAGGAAAAGACACACCCAGCACACTCTTAGGCTAGTACAAATTCATGTGTAAAACTATTTAAAATTTTAACAAATGAATATAGAATTAACTACAAAAATTAAGGGATAATATCAGAAAAAATCCATGGGTTTAGCCTCAATAGTCATACGTAGCATGCATTACTGATTTCCTCACAAATTCACTCACTCTATTCATTCCTTTATACCCTAATTACATCATATATATATATATATGTATGCGCATATATTTCTGTTAATCCCTCTATAATATTATTGTCTAGTTTATAGAGAAAGTACATATAAAAAGTTACTTTGGATCTTGTGTAATTTTTTCTCTAATTAAATTTTAATCCACAGGTGTCCGCAACTAAGAAAATTAACTCCCTTATTTAAAAAAAAAAAAAAAAAACAATTGTGGGTCTAGATAGGCAACCACCGTATCTATCGTTCTTTTCCTAAACCTAGCTCACTTAAATCTTGAAAAGTTACTCCCTAGTATTGTTTATAGTGAACGAAATATTTGATCGAGTTCCTTAAATTTGAATGAAATTGAGACTTCACCAATTTAACGAATAATCGGCACCTATTAATTAATTACTCCTTGTATTTGATTGTTGACGTAATGTTATCTAATTAAAACACTAAGTAACTTTTATAGACATAGTTCACACGTACATTTTGGTAAAAGAAACTCACTTATGTTCCCATCGAAACAAAAACATTAGAACGTAGATCAGTATATCAATTCAAATTAACTAGAGTAAAAGTAAAAGAACCAAAATATCAAACTACTCGTACAAAAATCATAAAACGAGTGAGGGGAATGGAGGGAGGAGAGAGAGAGATTCAAAACTAGGACATGCAAGTGGGTACTATAGATATGTGCAGTGAGAGAAAGTAGCTATCTATAGCTAGAGTGGGGTATGTTTGCTTGTGAATGCAAAAGAGAGCTAATTAATGTGTGTCTAATTTTTTATGTCTCTCTTTTTTCTCTCCTTTAATATTCAATTAATTTGTTTACAATATTTTTGGTGTTCGCATTGCGTAAGGTAGGTATTATCATGGAAGAAATTATATTTTAAAAATAGTGACATTACGGGGGATGGCGATAAAATGCGTGAAGAAAAAGCAAAGATGTAAATAAAGTAACTTAAAATACTATTTTAGAATTTTATTTAATGGTATAGAAGGTATAGAAAAGAAAATAATAATAAACAAAAGAAAATTAATAAACAACCTTGTAAATTGGAGTGCATGGGCTGTGGTGACGACCGCGCTGCGGTCGCCGAACGGCTCGGTACTTTGACTCTTAAATGGTCGGAAGCCCACGTCATTTTCTGCTATAAAATACAATAATTGCTATACTCCACTCCATAACATGCATAGGCGGAACTGTATTAATATTATCGATATTATTATGAGGCCAAATTTGTCCCTACAATTGTGTGTCATGCTACAATATACTTCACATCGTCATTAATTTATAATTATATGATAAGAAAGATACCTATATATAACTTGCACGAATGGTAAATGATCTTAATCAACCGTTAGGTTTTTCATCAATTTTTTTTAGATTTATTATTACGTGAATAACGTTCAAAAAATTTGCACAGCTAATAGATATTAATCCCAACCACAAAACCTCCCATAGTAGATATTGGGAAAAAAAGGTCATTAAAGGGTTCTTTTTCTTTGGAAAACTCAACCTTCAGATTTCAGTATTATCGAGATCAATATTTAACAAACATTGATTAGTTCAATTTTTTTTTCCCTATTAAACTTATGCAAAGTATTAAGTCTTTAGGAGGCATGAAGCAGAGAAACAAATGAGGAGCCGCCGCTGCCGCAAATGTCGCTGTCTCGTGGGAAAACAAAATACAAGAAAAGGCAGAAGAGAAAAGAGAAATAGGGGTTGAGATAGTGAGAAAATTAAGGTGAAAAATTCTTATACAACCATCTTTACATCTATAAGAAGACCGAAATGTTTGAGAGCTAGGTAACCAAAGGAGTGAGGCCAAAATTTTAAACAATTTTCAAGGAAAGGCTCTCTAGCTAGATGTCGTTTGTTTTGTGATTAATACTCAAAGTTCAATATCATCTTAGACATATTTGTCAGAAAAACGACGAACTTCTATAGTTAAAACCTCTGCTTCAAACATCAGTTAGAATTTGACTAACATATTATTAACACCACGTTGATCATATGCTAGTCTGCAAAGTGTACAAATTAACATGTAATTAAGGACTTATGTCTATTTAACGTCTATTCGTAGCTAGTGATATTCAAACCAAAGAAAAACTATTTTGCAACGAGTGCCTAAATATATTTATACATCTACCAATAGGTTGAAAAGAAAATACCTAGTGAGTCCCAAATATATATGTATATATAACCATATATTATGCATGTATGTCGCAGCTATATATGCATAGCTCTGAGTAGTCCTAATATATTACGCTGAGATTTTTGACTGTAAGCAATATTAGATGGCTAAAGAAATTAAGGTTACATAGCTTTGATTAACGTAATTAGGAGTTGGTTTCAATATTTTAGAAAAGAAAAAATAATGAAAATTAGTGATTAATTAGATAGTTTCAATGCAATACCGAATATGGTCTGTCAGAGTCAAGCGATTTGAACTTTGAAGTTACGTACTCTGTTGGGTCAAATTCCAAACTGATGCTGCATTGTCACTTGGCCAACCAACATTTAGCTAGACTGGAAACAAAGATGTGTTCACACCTCAAACGAGAAAAAAATATCAAGAAACAAATGAAAATAAGTTCTAGTAATGTCATAAAAACAATTATGAGCAAATTATTTAAGTGAGACTCATGTGAATTTTACTATGCTATGACGAGTGTTACTAGCACAATTTATTTTTGTTACTATGGTATATAAGCTCTTTTTTTTTTCTGAGTTTTGTGTGCGACCCTCATTATAGATAAAGGTTATTAGGCTAAGTTGTAAAAAGTAAGTTACAGAAAGGAAAAACTTTAGAGCAGAGTATATATATATACACATGGGCACCAATTTAGTGGGTATTTTTATTTTTTCACCTATCTATAGATATTATTTTGTCCAATTAAAATTAATCACGCACGTCTTTTCTGGTAAAAGATAAAGATAGAAAAATTATTAAATAATGTGTAATTATTGTTATTATTGTTTTTTCAACAACTTAAATCATGGTAGCCGTTAGATAAGATCTAAAAGTTGAAAAAAAAAAAACCCTATAGATAGGGAAAAAATTTACTGGATTATTGCTCTACATATATATATATATAAGCATAAATAACTATTAATAAAATTAGCAAACAGCAGCGGTGTGAGAACACCATTGACATAATTACAATTGTTTCCCAGCGAAAAAAGACATGATTACAATTGTTTATTTGGGTATTTCGATAATTAACATGAGATCCGACATGGATGCATGTATGTGTGTCATTTATTAATATGAAAAATGCAACTTAGTAGTTTCTACTACTACGATAAAGCTAAATTGTCTAAGGGTCTGTTTGGCACGCAGGATCGGATTGGATTGTGTATACAGGATTAGATTGGAGTGGACTGGATTGGACTATGCTGAATCTAATACTGTGTTTGATAAACTGCCAGATTTAGCAAGCATTTGATACATATCGGATTGGACTATTTTTTTTTTTTTTTTAAAAAAAACAACTTAGATATAACTTAAAAATGTTTTTAAAAAATGTGAATATATAAAATTTTTAAAAAAATTAAACATTCAAAAAAATAAAATTCGTAAAAAAAAAAGATTGAAATTTAAGAAAAATTGAACTTTTTATCTATAACATATAATGGCCAAACATGTGATGAATGTAAAATCAATCAGACCATAATATTCATACTAGTTTAATAATGTTTCAAAATATATATTTCAATCGAGTTGCCAACCCACACAAATAGATGCCAAATATGAGTTAGATAATATCTAACCAACAAATAAGTCTTTCAAGCTGTCATTATAATTCATAATCATAACTATTATATATTCTTGAATCATGACACAACATATAATATACCTTAAATATAGACCTTCTGCACCAAACAGATAAGCCATCTATGGCTTTCTAACTATGATCAATGTTTAATAAGGATCATGACAAACTCCATCCTCATGGCCTCATCCATGTTCTTCAAAGCACTTATATTCTATGGTTGTTCAACAAATAACTTCAAGGCCTTAATTTGATAAACAACAGAGACGTTCAACTTAGTTATCTTTTCCCATGTAAAGTCATACATTATGCTATTATCTTTCTTTTTCAGTACGTCAATTAATAAGTACATTTTCTCATATGATTTTTCCATTATTTTGTCAAAAGACTTTGCTAGTTTTTCTAATCTTGTAGCAATATTTGAAGCTGGTCTTGTTCGCTTCTTTTTCGAAGCTTCAGAGTAACTACTAGCACCAGTTTGATTCATAGACATTGTAGAATAGGATAATTCTTCTTGCACCTCATTGTTAGCATCATCCTCTTCAAGGTCAACAGCTTCAGCTATGTCAGCTAGAGTTTCAGCTGCTTTTCCAGTTGCACGGTTAGCTCCAAAGATGTTAGCCAATCTTTCATACATTGGAAATTGTCTAACCCTCTATCCATCGGCCTCTTTGTGGCTCTACAAGAAAAAAAAAGAAAATAGAATTAATAAATAAAGTATGTATATATGTATATTTTATTATAAATTTCAATTTATATAAAGAGACATTAAATAAACTAGTCAAACTGGCACATATGTATTCCACACTTCATCACTATCAATTTCAATATATTTCAATGTATCATTCTAGCCAAATCTATTCTTGTTTAATATGTTATATAATATTCCATATTATTTTTTTCCATATTTTCATCTTTGACTCAATATGAGAGGTTGCTTTCAATCCAGAATTTGGGCACTTGATATTCAATTCTTTTTCAAATAAAGTGTATAGACCACATTTAAAGCTACCATTGTCACAACAATTACCACGTAATAGATATGATTCTAAAATGCCCAATAATGCTTCCTCTTCCATTGTTGTCCAAGTACGTCGAGCCCACATATTTCCTTCAATTTTTATTCCCATGTAATATATGAATTTGAAAGCAATGGTATAGAAATTTAGTTAATAACATTCATTATAGTATCATAATATCATAAACAAAAATGAGTATTCATGTACTATAATAATCATACATAAAAGAAATAAAAATTTAAGTTCAATTGAGAAAAAACAGAATACAATATTTTATTACGAAATTCAAATAATAGTCTTGTACATAATAAAAGAACACTCAATAAAAATATGCAAAAGAAAAATGAATACATCAAACTTCTAATGCTTACGGCCCCTATTTCTTCTCTATTCTTCAAACATTTTTGTTGCTAAAGTATCTCTCCAAGTGGTCCATGCATCTGATGATTTAATTATGCCAATAATATTTTGATCATCCAAAATCTTATTTGGAATACTTTCTTGTCTATCTAGTTTTTCTTCCATTGGATCAAATGACACTTCTCTTCTAATAAGATTATGAAGAAGAAAATAAGCTGTTATTATTCTATATTGAGTTTTGATCGGATAAAACGAAGGACTCTTTAATATAGCCCATCGAATCTTAAGCAACCCAAAACAACATTCTATAATATTCCTAGCTAAAGCATGTTTCATATTGAAAAAACTCCTTCTCATTTGTAGGTAGATATCTATCTTGCCATTCTACTAAATGATATTTTATTCCTCTATACGGTGTGAGGAACCCTTCACAATTTGTAACCAATATCCACAAGGTAATAATAACCTAACAAAAATAGCATATATAAATTATTGACGCTTCTTATTAGTATTTTTATAAATTAAAGTGTTGACCCTAAAAAAGAAAAAAAAAAAAGACTCTAGTAGTGGGAACCTTTAAATCATTTGGTCTAGTTATTGCATCTTGAAGAACTCTAGAATCAGATACCGAACCCTTCCAACTAGATAATACAAATATGAAATTCATATTTTGGTTACAAACTCCTAATATATTAGTAGTAACTTTACTCTTCCTATTACAATATCTTGGCTTATCAGTTTCACTGACATACACCTTAATATGTGTCCTATCTAAAGCTCTCAACTAATTCTATGCAAAACGAAACCAACACAAATTAAAATATATATTAGTTCTAAAGATTCATAATATTATTAAGTATAAGTTTTAAAAATTCTAAATCTACAGATTTCTAATTTAAAAATTATAGATATACCTTAAACAATTTCCATCTATCATCATTACAATTTTCGGGAATAAGATCTGGTACAACCAATAGGCTACCTTATAGTCGAAGAACTCTATTTAACACGTTATTAAAGTATCTACAAATAGTCTCACCCGACCGCTTAAACTATTATGAAATGTTCGATTTTTTTACATGATGAGCAAGTATATATAAGAAAATACATGCTTGCTTCTCTACAGTCACTAATCCATCCTCTTTTAATTTTCTGTTAACTCGAAGTATCTTATACACTAGACCAAAAATCCTCCTATTCATTCGAAGTTGGTTCACACATTCTCTATCACCATTCTGTATAAAATTATCCACTCAAGTGAGTCTCATTACTCACAAATGTATAATTTTTAAGTATATATTGTTCATAGTATTTTTGAATCTTGACATAAGCATTGACTGACACTAAAATACCCATCATTATTCTTCTAAGATACATATTTCTTCCAAATACATATATCACAATGTCCATCTTGTCTATAACTATTACACAAATGAATATAAAATAAAATAAGTTGCCAAAATAATCGATATGATAACTAAAAAAAAAATCACCACCCAAATTATATTATGCTATTGAACACAAAAAGCACAACCATACTCTCTTTAGATGACTTGAGTAAAAGATCACAAAGATAGTTACAATCAATTGGATAAAGGATTACTTTTCCAAGCTCAATAATATGTATATAATCATTTCCAATCCTTCCAAGAAAAATGCACACCCAATAACACTATTTTACAAATGTAAATTGACCCAATATTTTCTATGAAGAATCGAAGATTGCTAATTTTTTTTACTGTGGATAGAAAGCTCAAAACGATATATATGAAAAGGTAAATTAAAAGACTAACGAACAAGAAGTGAAAAGTCTCAAATTACAAATTCTAATAAATCAATAAAATACATATATATACATATATATATATATTATTCACCCTCAAAGCACAATGAGGAGCACGAAAACTATATCAGACCTGAGAAAGTTTTCCACTTTACTTTATTAAAGGATCACAGAAAGAAATGCACATATTATAATACAAAGGCTTGTATAATTTTATTTAGAAAATTCTTAATTATAAGTTGAAAAGCTAGTGATAACATCTGATGATGATTCTTAGAATTTTTTGTGTAGTAAAAAAAAAAAAAAAAAAAAAAAAAAAAAAAAAAAAANATATATATATATATATATATATATATGCATGTAACAATTTCAATCTTGATATCAAATTTTAAAACTCAAAAATGAATCCAAAAAGGCAAAAAACAAATAGATCAAAATTAAAAGCAAAAATTTGAAAAAGAACCAAAAAAAAAAAGGAAAGAAAACAACAAAGAATAGATCCAAATTAAAAGCAAAATAATCAACACAGAGAAAAAGAAAAAAAAAAAACTCAAACAATCAAACAAAGGCAAAAATCACCTAAAGTTGAATGGTATATGTTGCCTAAGTTTCAAGCACCAATTCAAACTGTACCTGGTCCCAAAGAAATTCACTAAAAAGAGATAACATAAACAAGAAAAAAAAAGGATACCTAATTTCTGTGGTAGGAAGAGTGGCGGCGCGAGCAAGGGGTGATGACGGTGGTAGGAGCTCGATGGCGTGGTGCACTTGATGGCAAGGCGATCTTGACAGTGGCAGATTGAAAGTCAGATGGCCTAAAGAAGGGCTGAGAGAGAAGATGATGGTGAGGCTGTGTCGTGAATTGATTTAGGTTTTGGGAAAATTAGTCCCAAGTATGCCAAAGAAAAGTTATCCGACCTATTTACTTGGAATTAGTTATCCTACAAGAGGTTGGATTATTTTGAGTCAAAGTATTATTATCTGGTCAAACTTTGTCACCAAACGTGGGATTGGTATTATTTATCCCAATTCCAGTTCCAGTCCAACGGGCCAAACGGGGCCTAAAAGCATTACCAAATTAATGGTAGTTCTTATGTCAAAGCAAATCTTATACTTGTCTTAAGCTCACTAAAGTACTTTCTCAGCTTGGAAAAAGAGCAATGCTATTTGCACCTTAAAGTGCCCAGCATAAATGAGGTGTCAGTCTATTACTATGAGACTATAATTAATAGATTGGGTCCTCTACACAGGTTCATACTTTAAATACATGTCAGCTTAATCTCACATTAATAAACTAAGACCTCATATAGTGTTTAGCACCCATAGCATTATTCACATGAAAAAAAGAAATAAAAAAAAGTTGTGGACTTAGAAAGAGCAATGCTAAGGACTGCCATTTTGTACTTAATATCACAAGGGTAAGTTATACTTTTGAACTTTGTATTTTAACTGTTTATTCAATTTATATCAAGCTTGGTTTTAGTTATTATCAAAATTAACCTTCACATTTTAAAATTGTGTCAAATTTGTATCTTTTAGGAGCCAAACACCAATTTTGACCAAAATATTGAGTAAAATAGCCTTATAAATTTGATATATATTTAAAAATTAATTTGAATTTTTAGAAAATATTAATTAATAATTGACACTAAATACATTAAAAAGTTCAAAAAAATTTGACTTTATAAGGAAGATATTGTCTTTTCCCTTTTTATAAATTTCTTTTTTTTATTTTGGTTATTAGTTTTAATTTCTAAATATTTACTTTTAAATCCTAAAGGGTATGATTGTAAGTTTATAGGTCAAAATTAGTTGACTTAGAAAGGGTATGAAAACATAAAAAGTTCAAAATATGAAAGTTTAATGTTGACAATAACCAAAATTAAGGGTATAAATCGAACAACCAACCAAAATATAGGTGCAAAAATATAATTAACTCATATTACAAACTAACATATATGTGGGATCTCATGTAAATTAGACATGTCGAGTCCAACTCAATTGGCATGTAGTGCCTTTAAATGTTTTTTTCTTTTCGGAACTATACCCCATTTAGATAAGTTAGAGCATCTCCAATGGGAGTGCTAAAGTTTATACTAATACTAAATTTTAGTATTTTATCAAAAAAAATGTCTCCAATGGTATGTCAAATATAACATACTTTTTAGTGCTTTCTATTTCTTGTGTTATATGTAACATAAGATACAACATATGCTAAAATTTTAGCATATGCTAAAATTTATAATTCATTATTATCATGTGTTTAAGTTTACAATTTTGTCTTTTGTATGTGTTAGATTTTACAATATTACTATTATAGCATTTATTGAATTTTATGATATGGTTATTATTTACAATGTGACCAATTTAATTTTAATATATGTGAATTTTTACAATATTGCTATTTTATTAAATTGAAAATATATATAAACTTTACAATGTGGCATATTTAATACATGTATACCCTTTTCTTATTTACTTTTTTTATTAATTAATTTTTATTCACAATATTACTCTCTCTAAATTCTATAAATTAGAGCTCCCATCACTTCTTTTTCCACTCACATTTTCATAAACCAAAAAAAAAAAAAGAAGAACAACAAGTTAGAGGAAAGAGTGGAAAATCATTCACACTTGATGAAGACGTATTAATTTGCATAGCATGGTTGAGCATTAGTCAAGATCCAATAATTGGTAACTCACAAACTTCGACTAGCTTTTGGAATCTTATCCATAATTTGATGCTATAATTTGTATAATTTTCTTTCCCCAATCTTCATCAGATGAGAATTCATCAAAATCCCCTTCTAAAATCACACTCAACAAGTAACTCATTTTTTTTAGTAATTGTGTTGACTATTTTGCTCATTTAAATATAATACGAGTCTTCATTCATTAAAAATAAAATAAAATAAAAAAGAAATATGAGTTATTGTATTAGTAGATAAAATAAGTGGAGCTTCTATCATTAGTAATTAGATGGTATAATTATAAGAATTAATAGTAGAAAAAAGAAGAATTGTAATTAAAAGCAGTGTTCAAATACAAAGCACGAAGCAAATCTTAAAAAATCTGTGTTAAATTTAGCTAGTGTTAATACTAGATATTAGTATAACAACGGGATTGTCAGAATAAGCAAATAAAAATGATCAAAATGAAAATAGACAAGGGTTTTAAAGTGGTTAGCCTTTTAAACGAAGAGCCTACGTATACTATAGTCACTTTTATTGTCGTAGAATGTCAATATGCCAGAATTCGGATCCCCTTCTCTATACATTAGTCGTAAATTTATAGACTTTAGAGACTAGGGTTTCCTATTACAGATAAGGTAACAAAATATACGAATTTAATTCGTATTTATTCCAAAAAAATCAGGAGATGTCTTAATTTAAGCAGATCTTCCCCAATTTCCCGAAATTGAAAATAATATCCCAGATTTAGGGTGATTTGAATGAGAAAATCTCGTTATATCTATCTGCTCGCATATCTCCCACGCCCGAACTCCTCGATATCGACTAGCTCCAAACGAGCTGATGCTTTCTCGAATAGGTCAATCTCCTTGAACAGGACGAGCTTCGAATTAGGTCACGAGGAACGAGTAGATGTAAAATTTATACACAATAACAAGCACTACAGGAAACTTAATATTTGCCGACGGGTAAGGAATAGACGCATTACTTAATAATGCATCGGCATATGTTTATGCCTAAAATTATTTTTGAATTATTTTCCCAGATGGAAGCCAATGTAGGCAAAAGGTTCTTTAAACTTTTTTAGCCGATGGATGTTTGTATTTCCGTCGGTAAAAAGATTGAACGAAAAAACCGCGTAACAATGAAATTTTCGAGGTGAGTTGAATTTTTGAGGCAAAAAATGAGGCGGGTATTTTTAAACCTTTTCCTATGGGACTCGAAATTTCCGTCGGTATTTTTGACATCGACATAGAAGGATGTCAAGAAAGAGGATATTGAGATCATCTTGAACCGAATAGAGGTGAGTGAGTTTCTGAAAATATTTACTTTGTTTCATCTCAATAAAGACCTTTATTAATAATTGTTCATTTTAATTTCGTAGGTAAAGTTCGAGTATCCTCGGACTAATGTCCTCTTCATAGACTCTACTGAGTAGTCCATGATAGCATATTTGCGGGATTGTTGTAACCAAATGCGGTCACATTTCAAGAAAATAGGTAGGGCAAGGGATAAGACTTTTACTAAGGCCAATCAGTACAAGTATATTCCTTCGGATCAATGGAGCATTTTGTGTGATCATTTTACTTCAGCTGAATTTGAGATAATTAACATGCTTTATATAAGAAACTATAATTGTTAAGAAAGATATTATAATTAATTGTGAAATAAATAACATATTGTGCATTTTTGCATAAAGTCTCTGCACAAAGCTACAAAAATCGGTCCAAACAATTGTACTCTCCTGCATAGGGGTCGTCTAGTATTGGTAGCCAGATGAAGGCGACAGTAAAAAAGTCTAAATATTTTTCTGAGCTGTCCTAAATTCAATAATTAAATATTTTAACTATTTATGTTCTTTGTTTTAGGATAACCTGGAGATTGGAAAGCCGATGGGTACTATAGACTACTTCGAGAATCGCCTTCACAAGTCGTCCAGTTTCGAAACGAGTACACATAAGAGAAATATGTAAGTATTCACTTTATTTATTTAAAATTTTTAGTTTATATATAAAAATTATAATTTTCTTTTTAATTTTGTAGGTAGAGATAGTTGCATCTAGGGCTGAGGAGATTACTTAAACTTAGGCCCGTGCTCAGTCTGATCTTGGGGAGGCTGCTTCATCCACTGAGTCTGTGGTGGGTCCAAAATGGGTCAACGAGTTTCAGATCATATCCCAGGCTCTAGGAACTAGATCTAGGTGGCAGAAGGGGTTGAAAGTGCTCCCTCGGTTGAAGAGTGTAGGAGGACTAAGGGCTGCCAGCACAGGACAAGTCACTGAGACTATCGACAGTTTGAAGCAGCAACTAGCCAAGAAGGACACTGAGCGCACACGCTAGATCGACAGGACTCAGTGCCAGATGATCGAGAAGGATGCAGAGAATCAATGCCAGCTTGAGAAGACTCAGCGGCAGCTCATCGAGCAAAATAGGATACTTCAAACATTGATTTGCAAAGCTCGGCATTGAGATGCCACTGCCTTCACCTCCTGAAATGTAGATGCTTTTTTATTTTATTTTATGCTGCAATAATTTTAGACACAATTTGAATAGTTTGTATTTTAATAAAATTTGTGTTAGTATTTATCTCTTCTAAATTTTTATTATATTAATTATAAAAATTCAATTATTTAAATAATTGTTAGTTAATAAATATAATTACAAAACATTCAAAAAATTAATTGTATAATTTAATTAAATAAATAATTTTTTAAAATAAGTAAAACTTTTGCCTATGCATTACATCGTCAGTAAATATTTTCTTTATTTTTTTAAATTTTTGGAAACACTTTTGCCAACAGGTTCCATGCGTCGGTAAAAGTATTTTAATTTTTTTACATTTTTGGACAATGTTTTCTCGATGCATTTATGCATCCGTAAATGTATTTTTAACATTAAAATTTAAATTTTTTCAATGCCTTTACGTCGGTGAAAGTTACCCACAACACCGATGCATGATTGTTCGTCGACGAAGGGTTACCAACACAAAAATTTGGCCATACTTTCAGCAACAAACTACTTTTGCTAACGCAACTTGTGTATCGTTGAATGTTCAAAATGCATCGGTAAATGACACTTTTGCCGACGAGTTTGATTTTTCGTTGGAAGGTGACTTTCAGCTACGGTAGTTTACCGATGACCATCGCTGACACAAAAATGCGTTGACAAATGTAAACGACTTTCCCCGACGTTTTCACTTATGTCTTGGAAAAGAGTTTGTGAATACATTCGAATTCTCGGTTGACAACTCTAATGGATTAATTAATTTAAGAGAGAAATTGGAAGATTGTGTATTTAAAGTATGGTTGGGGAATTAGTAAATCTAAACATTTTTTTTTATTATTTATCTTTTATTCATTTTGTATGCTACTTTAGTTGCTTTATTTTATTTCTCTAAAAACTATATTTCCGTTGTTTAGATTAAGTTAGGATTAACCAATTTTAATATTTAGCTTAGACTTCGTAATCAATCCTCGTGGGTTCAATACTCTAACTCCTAAATCTATATTACTTGTAATCGTGTGCACTTGCACGGGAGAGTGTGAGTATAATTTATAGTTGCACATTCTAATCAACATTACTCTTGTAGCCTTCTCTACATCAAAGCTTATAAGGTTGAACTGATTGTATGGTTAAGATGTACATTTTATTGCAATTCATTCTTTTTCGAATTGAGGACCCTTGATTTATTTATTTTTTAAAATTTGTTAATTGGAGTTCTGAAAATTCTTTTTAATGGATACTTAAAATTCTTTTTTTTTTTCTTGGTTCAAATGGGGTTTAATCTGTTTAGTTGATTTTGTTTCTTTAAAAATTATATTATAATTTGCTAGAGGAATCAAAGATGTTTCAAAATCTCTACTCAAAGATTGAGAAACAAGTTTTGCATATATAATTCTTTTAAGCTATTGTTTCAACTTTAGAGTGTTCAAAGTGATGGCTTTCTTTTTTTCATTTAAAACTTTATGAGGAATAAAAATAGAGGATGTAACCCATTTTATATGTTCTTAATCTTGGACTTCTACTAATTCCACATTTGAGAAGATTGGAGATTTGTTTCCAAAACAAGATTGTTGGGTGGGATATCGGACTTCCATGGCAAGGAAGAGGAACATGGCCATGTTAGCTTTGATATCTAATTCTGATGAAAATAACAAAGAAGGATCTAAGTGAAGCAAGACGGTAAGGTTAACAAATCAGCAACATGGGAAGTATCAACAGTTTTGTGACACGGAATAAAATGTGCTATTTTAGAAAATCTATCTACCACCACAAAAATTGAATCTCTACCTCTTTTTGACCTAGGCAAACCTAACACAAAGTCTATCAGAATATCAATCTAAGGCTCACTAGAAATGGGTAGTGGCATCTATAAACCATGGGGTTGTACTCGAGATTTTGCTTGTCTACATGTGACACATCTACAATAAATTTTCTCAACATCTCGTTTCATGTGTGGCCAATAGAAGTGTTCTTGTAAAATAGCTAAAGTCTTTGTAACTCCAAAATGTCCTATTAATCCTCCACCATGGGATTCTCTAATCGGCAATTCTCTCACAGAGCAATTAGGCACGTATAATTTATTCTCTCGAAACAAGAATTCATCATGCCTAGAGTACTTACCATTTGCAGATTTCTCACACAATTTATACTCTTCACTAAAATCATGGTCAGTTATATATAATTCCTTAATTTGCTCAAAACCAAGTAATTTAGTAATAAGAGCAGAAAGAAACACGTACCTATGAGAAAGTGTATCTGCGACGACGTTTTCCTTACCTTGTTTGTATCAGATAATGTACAGAAACGTCACAATAAACTCAACCCATCGGGCATGTCTCTTATTCAGCTTATGTTGGCCTTTCAAGTGTTTCAAGGACTCATGATCTGTATGGATCATAAATTTTTCGGGTCATAGGTAGTGCTATCATGTCTCCAAAACCCTAACCAATGCATACAACTCCTTGTCATAAGTCGGGTAGTTTAAGGGTGCCCTACTTAGCTTCTCATTGAAGTAAGCAATTGGTCGTCCCTCCTGCATTAAAACTGCATCTATACTAATACCTGAAGTATCACATTCAATTTTAAATGTTTTATTAAAGTTAGACAAAGACAATAAGGGAGCGTTAGTCAGTTTTTGCTTGATCAGTTGAAATGCCTTCTTTCACAAGCCGCCGATAGAAACTAGTAAGTCTATGAAAACTTTTCACATTTCCTACAGTTGTGAGACTCGGCCACTCTTGGACTGTACGTACCTTCTCCTCATCAACCTGTATACCCTGTGCATTCACAACAAATCCTAGAAATACAAGTTCATCGATACAAAAGGTACACTTCTTCAGATTAGCAAACAACTTTTTTTTCCTAAGCACATCTAAAACAGATTTCAAATGTACTACATATTCAACCAAGTTTTTGCTATAAATCAGAATATCATCAAAATAAACAACTACGAATTTTCTAATAAAAGCATGCAAAACGTGGTTCATTAATATCATGAAAGTACTAGGAGCATTAGTTAATCCAAAAGGCATAACTAACTACTCATATAAACCATATTTTGTTTTAAATGCAGTTTTCTATTCATCAATTTCTTTCATTCTAATTTGATAATATTCACTTTTCAATTCAATTTTTGAAAATACAGAAGACCCATAAAATTCATCTAGCATATTATCTAAGTGAGGAATAGGAAGACGATACTTTACCGCTATATTGTTGATCGCTCGGCAATCAACACATATTCTCCATGTCTCATCCTTCTTAGGAAATAATAAAACCAGAATCGCACATGGACTCATGCTTTCTCTAACATACCCCTTTTCCAATAATTCACTATCCTGCTTTGAAGCTCCTTTATCTCTTCTAGATTGCTCCTATAAGCCGATCAATTTGGAATGGAAGCACTGGGTACAAAATCAATCTGATATTCTATTTCCCTAATAGGAGGCAAACCATGGGGTACCTCGTCGGGAAAGACATCCTCAAATTCCTGTAACAAAGAAACAACAGAACAAGGCAAAGTAGGATCAAGTTCGTTATTGTTTAAAAACGCCTTCTTGTACAAGAGTACAATCATCGGCTGGTCTAAATACATTGCTCTCTTAATTTCTTTAGCTTTTACATAAAAATTCTTTTGTTTTCTCTCTATTTTTCTCTCAATGGCTGAATATACATTTGCCTTTTCTCTCTTTTTTTCTTCGGCCTCTCTCTCTTTTTTACTCTTTCTTTTTTGTTCACTCTCTTTTTGTAATCTCACTTGATCTTTATGAACTTATTTTGGTGTTAAAGGTATAAGAGTGAATGGTCGTTGATTAAGTACAAATGAATACTTGTCAGTAAAGCCATCATGTTTAACATGCCGATCAAATTACCATGGTCGACATAGTAACAAGTGTCCGGCTTGCATCAGAACCACATTACACAACACTTCATCTTCATATTTTCTGATACGAAAAAACATACACTTGTTTATTCACCTTCACTTCACTACTATCGTTTAATCATTGCAACTTGTAAGGTCAAGGATGCTTAATGGTCGACAATCCTAATTTCTCTACCATAGTAGTGCTAGCAATATTAGTACAACTGCCGCCATCAATAATCACACTATATACCTTGTTTTGAACATGACACCTAATATGAAAGATATTTTCTCGCTGCTCCTCTTCTTTATCTCTGACTTACGGACTTAGAGCTCTCCTCGTCACCAACAAATCACCTTGGGCAGCGTATTCCTCATCATCGGTATCCTCTAATGGTGGCATAGGGTCAGTGTCATCTTCACCTTCAGTTTCAATCTCACCATTATCTTGCAATATCATAACTCTTTTGTTCGGACATTGACTGGCTATGTGACCCCTACCTTCGCATGTAAAACACTTGATATCACGATTCCTAAAAGTAGAAGAATCGGATTTACTTTGACTTACATGGCTGGTCGCTTCTGGTTTTTGCTCGATTTTTAGCTTCATCATAATTTGCTTCTCATCCTTCTTCCATTGATTCGATTTCTAAGCAGATTTACTTGGATTTTGGCTTGGACGTGTGTTGACCCTCCTCTTAAGTTGGTTCTCAATTTTTATAGCTATGTGGACCATATCTTTTAACTCTACATAATGTTGCAATTCCACCACATTAGCAATTTCGCGACTAAAACCAATCAAGAATCTAGACATTGTAGCCTCCTGATCCTCCTCTATATTCGCTCGAATCATAGTCACTTCTATCTCCTTATAATATTCCTCCACACTCTGATTACCTTACCTAAGACTTTGTAATTTGTTATACAACTCCCGGTAGTAGTATCTTGGTACAAACTGCTTCCTCATCACAGTTTTCATCTTTTCTCATGTCTCTATTAGACGTTCCCTATTTCTTCTCCTAGTTATCACCAATTGATCCTATCAAATAATAGCGTAATTAGAAAATTCAATGACAGCAAGCTTTACTTTCTTAATTTCAAAGTAATTATGACAATCAAATACTAATTCTACCTTTTTCTCTCACTCAAGGTAAGCTTCTGGATCATTTTTGCCTTGAAATGACAGAATCTTCATCTTAATATTACCCAATGAATTATGGTAAGCTCTCCTTTGTACACATCAATGACTTCTCCTTTATATACATCAATGACCGTCCTCTCGGTTGCCAAGAACGGTCTTCCAAAGATGATTTGAAGATTTTCATCTTCTTCTATGTCAAGAACAATGAAATCAACTGGGAAGAACAACTTGTCCACCTTCACAAGCACATTCTCTATGATTCCTCTTGGATACTTGATAGATTAATCAGCAAATTGGAGTATGGTTGTAGTAGGTCTTGCTTCACCCAAACTAAGTTTTTGAAACACAAAAAATGGTATTAAATTGACACTAACTCCCAAATGGAATAGATGAAAATGCAATATTTTTGTGCTTATTACTTTTAGGCCATGTTTGGTTCACTGGAATGAGCCTCGAAATGGAAAGGCCATTCCAGTGTTTGGTTTGAACTTTGGGGTAAGTGACACAAACCCCGTCAACTTATGACAAGACCCGTGATCAAAACTGAACTCAAGAATAGTTCTACAATCAGGTTTAATAGAATCGCGATCCGTTGCTTATATTAAAGTAAGAACCTTGGTATAATGAAGACACCATAATCAATTATGGAGGAATTGATTGATAAGTCGAAGGTGAACGCCGGAAAACTCCGATAAGTTCAGAAGTTCTAAAAGAACCAAAGAGATATTTACTCTTTATGTTTTCAGTCCATATTCGGGCTTTTGATTTAAAAAAACAAAAACAAAAAAGAGGATTCCGAAAAAAAAAAAAAGAGACCCAACTTAAATTTTTTTGTTCATATTCCATTATTCATGTTTTAGGGAGTCCGAATCTGACCTTACTCTAAAACGTGAAATTTTTTGCTTGAAATTTTGATGTTTTGGTACTGTTAGAAACCTAGTCATCCGTGATCGTTGTCTTCTTTCCTTTAAAATCTGAATTGTCCTTCGTGAATTGTTGCTGGAAATTTTATATTTTTTTAGTTAGTTCAATAAGAACCTATAGAGGATTATTTTGAGTGGAAAAAAGCAAGAGCAGTGAGCACATAAGAGATAAAAGCCAATCTGATATTTGTGTGAAACACGAGTGAAATTGAGTGAATCATTATTTGATGAAACACGTAAAAGAGAGTGTGAGGACTTTTCTTTTTCTAACATTGTTTTACAGAAAACATGTCAGACAATATGGACAAAAACACTTCTGGAGATGTGTCTGGAGTGGTTGATTCAAAACTTCTCATGGAGGCCTTAATTGGCGAGATGAGGAGAGTGATGAGAGCCGAGATAGAGCAGGTTCATGAACGGATAGCTAGGATAGAGAACACATGTGTGGGCAGCCACAGATCGCTCCTAATGTGCATAGAAGAGAGAGAATCTAGCCCAGATGCACCTAAAGTTATACACACAGTTGGAAACTATGTACGAAGCCAAGACCCTTGACCATATAGACATCATCTCACTGGCACCGCTGAACTCACACAGCTGAACTCACAATGAGGAATCTCACAGGCAGTCAACAGATGGGTGAGTACCTAGCAATGAGATATCTAGCGAGGACCCATCTAGTGACGAGCTTGTTGCCCGCAACTGGCTAGGAAAACTAGCAAGGAAGATGCCAAAGTGTGCTTAAACTCCAAAGAAATATGAGCAACTACAACAGATCTCTCTCGAAGATAGATAACTCCACCAAGATTCAGATAATTACACAATCTATTCAAATAATATTATTTGAATTCAGATAATTGTAGATAATTCGTATTTATCTTATAATTTTTAGAGATAATTACATTATCAAAAGTAATTATGACACAAAGTTTGTAAAGTGCTAGGACTCCTGTTCTATATAAATAGTTCCCTCAGTCACCTAATTTCACACACACAATCATGCTCTCTTATTGAGCCAAAAAGATAGCTCTTTTGCTTTGTACGTAGCTCTCTCTTACATTTTGTCATCTTTTTGGGCTGACTTCTAATCATAATTGCGTACAGTTTGATCAAATTCTACTGTAGAATCTAACTACACTTCTCGTTTGACAAAACCTCTGTCAATAAGTATCTATCCAAAATCTGCAGAAAAATATCCAAAAAGAAAACCATAACAAGCGGGCAATATGGTAGAAAACGCTCAGCTAAGATTTCCTTTTTTTTTAGTGGTTTTCAAACTATTTTATCTGTCCAAATCTTTATATATATATAAGGACACTAATCAAGTAGGTTTTTTTTTTACCTATTTATAGGTATTATTTTGCCCAATAAAATTTATCATGCACATCTTTTCATAATAAAAGTGGAGAGAGAAAATTATTAAATAGTGGGTATTTATTTTTTTAAAAAAATATTTATTGGATTGAGAAACTATATATATAATTGTTTGTGCATCTCTTTGTAGGTGCTTTAATTTTAGTTGAATGTTTGTGAAATTTTAATAAAGAAATTTATTAGTTATGGGAAACTACGTCTGAAAAACCTCTTGTTTGTTTTAGCAAAACACCAATTTTGACTTTGTGGTTTTACGAACGGAAAACATATCCTCTCAATTTGTCAATTCGGATTAAACTTATCCTTTCTAAGAAATTTTCAAAGAGTGCTTTTGTCTTGTTAGACAATACCATCGGTCCAAAGCTCAAACTGTCAAAAATTAGCTGAAGGAACTTTTAATACTATTTAGTTAAGATGTTAATTACTGATAAAAGCAGCATAAATTAAAAGGAACAAAAAACTGAAGTATATTTTTTCCCAAAATATTCCACTTTTAAAATGGTTTACTTAGTACAATATATATAGTTAAGTAGAGAAATAATTAAATATGGGTGTGTTTTCAATAGGTATTTTTGTTTTTGCTTCATGGATGGATAATTTTGAGTAATTTGGAAATAAACCTACAATAACAAGTCATCTCATTTAATATATTAATTTCTAATTCTTTTTTATTTATTTTTTTTGAAAATTTAATTTAAAGTATAATTTTTTAATTACCTTTAAGTTAAAACTATATGTACTATTGTATCTTTAATATTTCATAAACTATCTTTTTTACTATACAAAAGGTAAAATTCAAGGTAGCATAATATTCATATTATAAATAAATTATTTTTTAAAATAACAAAAAATGAATAAAGCAACTACTTTGAAAGAAAATTTGTTTAGAAAAAAAAATATGATGAAACAGCTTAATATTTGTCCATTTTTTGTTTTTTTTTTTCTCCAACGAATAAGATAGTTGAGAGTGATTAGGATTATTAAGTATTTTTCATTAGTTTGATTTTTTATATTAAAAAAAAGAAAATAAAAAAAAAATTGACCAACTCATCAGATTACCCATCTTTTTTGTTTTAAATATATATATGTATTAATTATAATAATTTTTTTAGTAAATGTACTAATATTATATTAGCCATTAAACTAAAATCCAAAGTCTCAAATTATAGTACCTATCAATAAAAATAAAAATCTTTATTGACACGTCACTCATTATATATATATATATATACACACGTCTTAGGCAAATTAGTCATAGTTTGCATTATTGTTTTATTTGAAAATATGATTCTTATTATATTCTCCCATCACAATAACATCATGGATTCGTCATTTTGACATTTTTGTTGGTGTTAAATTTGACAACAATGTACCACTGAACATATATATTTCATTTTTTCGCCCCACGATGTATTTTATTGTCTCACTTTGCCTTGGGAATATAAAAGTTGCATAAATGCCTCTCGAATTTTCATGCCCGCCTAGGTTAGTTTTACCATAGATACCGGACTTTTACCCTATCAAGGGACAAAATAATACAAGCTACACATTTCGGGGGCCGAAAATGGAAAAAATAGATAAGTAAATAAATAGAATAATAAAAAATCTTAGATACAAAATTAAAATAAAAAACACAAAATAAAGAACGGAAAATTTTAACATGCTTAGTTCAAAAATTATTTCTGATTTATTTTTATAGTTATATAATTTGCGCGTTTGTTTTTACTTTTTTTTTTATAGAGAAATTTAGGTGGATGACCAAAATTTTAAATTTGATTAAGTAGATGTCCACTTTTAAAATTTTATAGCTAAATGTCCAGGTATATATATTTTTACATTTGGTAGATACACATATCTACCAATTTTAGTTACTGTACTGAAATGTATTGGGTCTATAATTTTTTATACTTGATATATAAAATTTTACACTTGGTATATATGCATATATACCGGACATTTTGCTATAACATTTAACAAAAGGACGTTTACTGAAATTGGACCCAAAATTTAATCATATTTCTATAAACCCTTTTTTTATGCTCTGGAATAAAGGTTTATTAAAGAGAGGAAAACAAACTCGTGACCACATGAGGGGGCACCTCCCATAAAGCAAAACAAGCTGATCTCTTGGATGAGAATGCCCATTTTGCAATAGCATTAGCGGGTCCATTCAGAATTCTAGGGATCCAAAAAACATTATAGCAATAGGACTTTGACAAAGGAAGAACATTAAAAGCAATATGAGAGAGCCGCCAAGAAAGGGATCTCTGGTTTGCTAAAACCGAAACTAGCTCCTTTGAATCTAAGAACACGAGCACATTCTGCCAATTCCTCCTCACACATTGAAGTAAGCCCATTTCAAGAGCCTGAAGTTCAGCTTCTGTGTTTGTTTCCACTTATTTTACTATGGTCACTAATTAGTTCAATTGCTAAAAACAAACCAAAATATTAAAAAAAAAAAAAACTGTAAACGTATAGCTCCACTAATTATTTTCTCTCTTCCCTTTTTCTTGTTGTTTTTGTGAGTTAGAAGAAATGAATTATATTAGCTTATTTTATCACTGTTTATCCTTCTTCCCTAAGTTATTATTTATTTATGTCTATTTGATTTTAACAATTAATCTGACATATTTTTTAGCCAAATAATTAAGTGTGCATTGTTTGGTTTTATTTCTATTTAAAGGAAATTATTTTTGTTTTTCAGTTTGTGCTTTTTAATTCTATTTTATATTTATATAGGATTTTTCTTTTCATTTTTACCCCACAAAATATGTACTAGGCTATATTACTTTGCCCAAAAATGTTAATATATAACAGTTTTTATCTACAAAACTAATGGAATTGGACAATTTTGAAATAATATGAAAATCCAGGGGCATTTACATAACTTGAAATATTGTAGTGAGTAAAACGAGACAATCTATATACATTTGAACGAAAAAAATGAAGAAAAGAAAAATCCTATATTTAATGACTAATTACTTTATTGGTCCCTAAGTTCTAAAATTTCACGCTAACGTTTACTTTTGGTATGAGTTCTTTAGTCCTTCTAACAATTTTTGTTAAATGAAAAATGACTAGAATGAAAAAAATTTCAAAGAATTTAGAGATCAATACTAAACTTATCTAATTGTATAAAATTATTATTAGGCCCTTCAATTTAACGAAATAAATCTTGCCTATCAATAAACCAAAATGATGAGAAATTTTAAATTTAGGGACCAAAGTGAGACTTTCTCAATGTTTTGAAGGCTCGCTGAGTAATTCATCCTATTTAATACCAAGTAATAAAACTTGCATTAATTATTTACAAAACAAATAAAAAATAAATACATCATATTTTTATCAATTAATCTGTAAAAACTGAAAAAACAATTTAAGGGTATTTGAGTAATTTTAAGGTCAATAGCACTTTCATCAATACCCATTTTCAGATTAAAATAATAAAAATATCTGAATTTTATATTAGGATGCTACAGTGACCAGTATTTGTTTATAAGAGTCTCTAAAATCCCTCATTCGCACAAAGAAGGGCTTGAAAAGGAGAGAAGGAGAGTTTCTACCACCGCGACCAACCACCGCACTGCCGCCCATGCGCAAGCCCGTGCGAGAGAGCTACCGCCGACGAACCAGACGCCACTAGTCCCGTTGCGTTTCGCCGCCACATGAACCCGCTGAAGATCTCGCCTGAATATCAGTCTTCTGGCCACCAGCGCGCCATCCGACGTCAGCTGTTGGCACGTGCCGTCTCGTCTCGCCATCACCGATCACCTCCAAGTGGTTGCACAGCCTAACTCGCCTCCGGTAAGATTTTAACTATTTTTACCGTTTTTAACAACTTTGTGAAAAGTGATATTTACATAATTATTTTAGTTCGATAATTAATTTAACCTAGGTAAATTTACGAGGTGAAAGAGGGTTAAAAATCATGAATAATTATAGCTGGTAAAAGTAAAAAAGGTATCCGAATGTGCGGTAAATTTTAATTAGAAAAAGAGGACATTTTTTTAAATATTTTACAAAAAATGATAATTATATAATTTTTGGATTTTTGAGTTTAATTATTGCTCTGGACCTCGAAATTGAATTTCAATTTCGAACTTGGACTCAGTGAGGTCGAGAGATGAATTCTGATATAAATATGACTATGTTTTGAAGTGGCACGAAAATCGAAATTTTGCGGCTCGTATATTGTATTATTTTGAGTAGAGGTGTCAAAATGGGGGGACCGGGCTTGTAGGAAGAACGGGCTGGGCTCCTACGCGGGCAAGGCCAGGCTCGGCCCAGAACGGGCCAAAACGGGCCGACCCGTTCTTGGTCCAATTTTAAAAATTTTTAAAAAAATCCAAAAAAATGAGATTATTATTTGTATAATTAGTTAAAAATATTAAAATAAAATTTTTTAAAAAATAAATAATATGTTTTATTTTTTTCCTGTTGATAAAAATTTTAAAATAATTAAATAAGCTAAAAGCATATAAGTAGAATAGTTAATAAAAAAAAGTTTAAGTATTGAAAAATTATTTAGAATTAGATTGAAATTTGAAAGTGTAAAAAAAAAGAGTAAGGAAATGTATATTTATAAATATTAGAAAAAATTTATATTTAAATTTATTTAAAAAAATAAAAATCTTGTCCCAGAGGTGTTGGGATTGATATAAAATTAGTGAATTCTACTCCTATTGAAATTCTTTAATTCAGATAAACATTCATTCTTGTACTCTTATGTCCATTATGGTGATAAGCTATATGAATCTTTTAGGTTCTGTGATAACAATTCGGTGTCTTGTGTTTTGATTGTCGTGAGTCGACTTCATTTATATGTGTAGAATTGTGATATTAATCTCTTGATTTTAGTATACTTTTAATTACTCGGTTCGAGTAAATAGTGATAGTACTTGTGTTAAAATATTTAAATTGAAATACCTTTGTGCTTGATATATTGCTTGTAAATTGACAAATTGGTATGACATATTGAGTTTGCTTAAATGTAGTATTGTACTAAATTGCTAAGATTGGCTTGACATTAATTATGCATTGGTAGAGTAAATGATTTGATTCATTTGAGACTTTTTTTTTTTGGTTATTTGGTTGTCTAAATTAATAAATTGTGATTACATTTCCTCGTAAGTTGTTTACTTGAGATAATTTATTTTGTCTACTTGATAGTTGCATGTCTAAGTTTATTTATCTTCTCAATGTGGAACTTTTAAAGTTGAAAAAAAAAATTCACGATTAATGGATTAAGAAAAATTTTCACTGATGGATTTGTACATCTAGATGTGGTTTTCATTCGGTCTTATATTTTCTCCCTAAATATATCGACTTTGTAATCTTTGTGCGAAAATTTGTTTGATTATTGGTAAATTAATCAAACTTAAAACTTTTTTACATGGTTTGAATAACCTTTAAATCTTCAAGTTGGATAAGCATGGTTTGAAATAGAGTAGGCTGTTATATTTGATGAGTTGCTTGTCTTTATCAACAAGAGAACAACGGATATATTTAAACTTAAATAATAGTTAGGCAAAGATAATTTACTTATTCAATGGATGTATAATTTCAAAAACTTATGGGCTATTTGAAAAACTAAAATTTCTGAAATTGTACTATTGAAAAGTTTAATCCTTGATGTTTATAGAATTTAGTCATGGTACTAAATTAATCCTAACCTACATTTAATAGTGCTAGTTGGAGAATTCTTTAGACTAAGAAAATTTTTATAAACTTAAAATTTCTAGTATCTTTCTAGATTTGAGTATGGTAGATATTCTTAGTACTTGACTTATAAGCTGAAATGTACTTTCACATGTTTATATACATGTTAACATAGAATTAACCAAGGAATGTTTATGAAAAATTTATGCAATAACTTAAGAAATAAGTTTGATTTCTTAGAAAACTTTTGGTATGAATTAATGTAATATAAGTATAAATTTTTGGAAGAAATATGTATGTGTCAAAGATGCCATGTTTATAATATCTTAATTGCATAAATTTTACTAAGTAAAATTTGGTGGTGAGATCCAGTTTGGAATCTTCTGTAAATAAAACGCATAATAGAATTTAAATTATAGTTTGGAAGTTTTGTGAAACCCTGTTACTATGGCTTAATGTGCCTTGTTAATTAGACATATGTATGCTTCCAAACTTTCAATTATATGAGTGACTTATTTAATTAATGCATACATGATGTTGGTGGGCCTTGGATTGTTAAATCCTTAAGTAATAAATGATTTTCACTAGTTAATTTAAGTTGGATCGACCTTACCCTGGTGGTCTCGATTGGACAGATGAGCACTTGTGTAGTTAATTTAATTTGGTATCCTAAGTATTGAGAAATCCTAGTGTTGGAGACTTGGGATGACGTCGCATTTGAATTTCAAATAGAAATAAATTGGTTTTGAATACCTAAGTCTTAAATGGACTTAAGTGGCACATAGTAATGCATGTCATTTTCATTGGAACTTTTAAAAAATTCAAGGAAACTAATGAATGCATATTGTTATGTGATATTCTCTTTGAAAACATAAACTGGATTTTAAAAAAAAAAATTCTTCTTAGAGTTAAGTATGTTACAAGTTGAGTAAGGCTTATATAAAAAAAATATATATATAAATATATATTGTCTATCTAGAATCTAAAAGTTTAACTAAGACCACTCTATTATTTTTCTGAAATATTTTATATAATCTCTATATCTTAAAAGTATCTTTTAAAACTGTTGTTAATGAAATTGTTAGAGTGTGGTGACTTCAAAGTTATAAAACGCAAAGACAGTCTTACTAAAGCATGTCATACCTAGAGTTTTTCATAAATAAAGAATCGTCGGAGCATATTTACATATGTAATATGCCAGTTAGAAGGTGTGCTGTTGAATTTCTTCGAGAAAAATATCTCAAAACTTTTGGGAAAGTTTTTGGATTTTAAGAAACACTTCTATCATGTTTAACTGTGTTTTGAAGAGAATTGACATGTTTTAAGTGTTTGATGTTAATGGATGAGTAACACTTGAAGAACATTGTTTGTTTTGATTTCTAAGAGTTAATAGGGACTCTTCACAAAGTACGTTATAGATAAAATTCTAATTGAGTTATTAATATTGTGTTGAGCTTGTGACTCATTACTTGATTTGAGTTGAACTCAGATATTATTATGGTGGCATATCTGATAGTATTTGAGATCAGTTTACTCATGGGTCTATATAGAGAGCTGTTGAACTCTTGTTATTATAGTTTCAAAAAGAATACTTGGGGTTTAGATTTAGTTTACCTACGGCCAAGGTGAAACCTTATTGTGAACTAGTGTAATATTCTTGTGTGCTTCTGATTTTTGTATTGCATGTTCTTAAAAATATTTTCAAACTGTTTTAGACTTAAAAATGAAACGAGATAGAATGGAAGACAGACATCACCGTAGAGATAGCCTAATATGATGAAACCTTGTTTCTGGGGCATTATGGCATTGTTATCAATTTTGGTTGCATGTGGAATATCGAGTCATTTCTATATGACTTCTCCTTATATCAAAGACTTTCTTGGATTCATTGGTGAATTGCATGAGTTGCAACTATATAGTTATATGTTGGGTAACAAAGACTTGGAGAGCCTTTAGAATTAATTATGGTATGAGTTAATACGATATAATATTACCTTACATAAAAGACTTGGGAAGTCTTTGGGCTATATTTATTATGTGGACACTTGTATTTTATATATATACTTAGATTATTCGTTGTGATATGTACTTCTCTATTGGAGATTTCTATTTTTGGTGATTCTAGTCTTGCTCTTGACGAGAAATGTTGTGTTTACTCGGCTGTTCTCACTAGTTATGAGGAACGGTAAATGACTCATGTCATTATATCCTTATTATGGTTTCTAACCTTTGAACTTGTCTATATTGTGTGATATAACACAAAAGTATTGATTTCCATTTGGAATTTTGCTAGAGTCCTTGAACTCAGTGATTGTTTAGGACTGGATTCTAGATATAAACAAATGAGATTGTCTCGGTGTGATATTGATTTGGTATGATCAGGGGGACAGTATCGTGTATATTCGATATTTGGTCTGCTACTATAGTTTGGTGCCTAACAATCGGTACTCAGGTTATAAAAGTCTTGCACTGTTGACTCTCGGTCTTGATTATCATTACCACTCCTATTATGTATACCGACTTAAGGATATTAATCTTATTTCCTTGTGTTGATGTCTCTGTATCTATTGATGAGTCACCTTATGATTTCATATAACTTTGTATACCTCATGTCTTGTGTGGCATTGAGATATTGTCGGGATTCTAACACCCAGTAGAGAGCATATGTTTCATGCTCCTTGTATAACTAGCATTTGATTTGATCCTCCTACACACTATTTTTGATGGTTTACTATCCTCATAATCGTTATTCCTAATTATATCTCTCGTACTCCTTGTGTTATATATGAATTTCGGGACGAAATTCTTTTAAGGAGGGATTGATGTAAAAATTGGAAAAAAATTTTAAGGGTATTTGAGTAATTTTAAGACCAATGGCACTTTCATAAATACCCATTTTCAGATTAAAATAATAAAAATATTTAAATTTTATATTAGGGTGCTACAGTGACTAGTACTTGCTTATAAGGCCCTCTAGAATCCCTTATTCTCACAAAGGAGGGCTTGAAAAGAAGAGAAAAGGGAGAGTTTATGCCGCCGCGACCAGCCACCGCATCGCCGCCCTCCGCCGCCCACGTGCCAGCCCATGCGAGAAAGCTGCCACAGATGAACCAGACGCCACTGGTCCCGTCGCGTTTCGCCACCGAACGCCGCCGTAGGGACCCGCCGAAGATTTCGCCTGAATCTCGACTTTTCGGCCACTAGCACGCCATCTGACGTCGGCTGTTGTCACCACTGACACGTGCCGTCTTGTCTCGCCATCGCTGATCACCTCCAAGTGGTTATACAGCCTAACTCACCTCCGATAAGATTTTTACTATTTTTATCATTTTTACCAACTTTGTAAAACGTGATATTTACATAATTACTTTAGTTCGGTAATTAATCTAACTTAGGTCAATTTACGAGGTGAAAGAGGGTTAAAAATCATGAATAATTACGGTTGATAGAAGTAAAAATAGCATCAGACTGTGCGGTAAATTTTAATTAGAAAAAGATAACATTTTCTAAATCTTTTATAAAAAATTATATTTATGTAATTTTTGGATTTTTTAGCTTAATTAATGCTCGGGATCTCGAAACTAAATTCCGATTTCGAATTTAGACTCAGTGAGGTCAAGAGATGAATTTTGATATAAAATATGACTATGTTTCGAAGTGACACGGAAATCGAAATTTTGTGGCTCATAAATTGTACCGTTTTACGTGCCACGGGTCGGTCCCATACCGGAACTCACTTTTGACAAAGTATATATCTAACCTAGTATTTTTGGATGCTTTGAATTTAGTGGTGACCTTCGTTTCTCCGTTTGAGGCTCCAATTGAAAAGTCACTTTTCTAAGAGAGTTTACCGGGATCCCGAAACGATCGTTTGAACACCCAAGTGATCAATGGAAGTTTGTTCATGCATCATTAACTTGGTATAGCTATCATTTTGAGGTAAGGGTTCAATTACCTGATTTTATATCAGTTTTGATTTATAATTGTATTAAAACTTACTTATGAAAAATCGTGATTTCACGATGGTTTGATAAATTGTTGAAAATTGTTGGATTATATTGGGATTGGATTATGTAGATTATTATATATATTTTTATATTGTGATTATGGAGTAAAATAGCGATATGCGGCCCATGTTACAGTAAATCTCAGAATAGTACCCAGTTGAATTTTAAAGTATGATATGATTTTTGGATGCATGGTTATTGTGAACAGTTATATGTTGTACATACCATAGGATCAGACACTTATGTTCCATATTTGTATCATGGTATTTTAGATTGCAGACAAGTTGCTATAGTACTAGATGAGAGATTTAGACCCCTATGCAGGTTTTTGGCTGATACACCTACGGGTAGTATCAGGATGTTGGGTACCTCTGCTACAGAGGTATTGCTGGGCCGTGATGGGAGGATGAGAGCTCACTCATATACCTAGTTGATTTATGATATGTACAATCATGTATTTCTGGTTTTTGTTTTGAATATGTGTTTATGCTAGATGCCAGTTGTTTTATATACCTAGTTTATAAATGGATTTTGGAAAAGGTATTAACTATGCAGGTTTGGTAAAATTGCATCCATTCAAAAAGATAATTGAAGTTCTACTGAGTATGTGAATGCTCACCCTTTTTACTTTTTCCATTTTCAGGTGTTTATCTATTAGAGGTAGTAATCCCGGTGGTCAGACAAGCTGTGTAGCTTGTATTTATTGTTCTACCCTTAATCCTTGGTGGGTATTTATACTTTGTTGTCATTCTTTCCTTGTTCAATTATTTAGCCAAGATTAGTAAAACTACTAAGTGAATGCATGAGGATAGTTTTGTAGTTTATTTGACAACTTGAAACTACAAATGATTTGATGTAAATTATTTTGGACTTTTGATTAAAATTTTCTATTGAACTCAGTTTATCATAATTTGTGAATTATTTATGAATTTTCAAATAAATTAATCATAAGCTTTCTTAAATTTTAATGGATATTTTTCTTAAGTAATTAAAGCTACTATGAGATTTTAATAATTATGGAATTCATAGTGATTTGAGGACAAAAAGACGAGATTATCTAATGCTTAGCTTCCCTCTAAATTTTGTAAATTTAATATTTTATTTTATTTTTACTTAAATTTACTAAAAATCACGACTTTAGATTTCCCGTCGTGACATAATCAGTTCGATAACAGTGAAAAATTGGGTCATGGCCGGCTCCAACGGGTGCATGTGATGTGAACCAAGTTACGATTATTTTGGGCTTGGGAAATTACATAGAGGCAGTTGCAGCAGGACGCAGAGAAAATGTCTTATATGTCTTAGTAATCTAAAAGCGTAAAGAACACTCATAATTGACTTTTTCGACATAAAGTATATATATATACATAACTATGGATGTTTATCTCGGGATTAATAATTTTGTCTTGCAAGTTCTCTTATTGGGATCATTAATTAGACCGTCTCTAGATTTGGTACCTTTTGTTTCTGTATGATTGTTTTAGTTTAATTTGGATTAACTGTACTTTCGTGGAAACCAGCATATTATGAACTGTCAATGAAACGTTTGCCTAATCAATTGTTTCATTTTCATTTCTCTTACGTTGAGCCAGTGCTTTTTTTCTGGTGGGAAAACAGTTCCGAATTCCTTGAATACAAAACAACAAATGCAAAACAAAAAGGCCTTTTATCAATCTAATAAAACTACAAGTAATTTTACCTCTAAGCTTTTTTTCCTTGGTATAAATTTATCCCCTTCCACATTTGACTTCTTACTCAAGTAAGTACTATACCACATAAATGGCAAAATTGATCCCCCTCTCCGAGGAGGCTAATACAGTTAAAAAATTAACAAAAACTAAAGACTGATTAGACATTTGCCCTCTGACTTTTTTGTTGTCAGTCTAAATTTGCCCTCCCCCAACCAACACAAACGCCTTCCATTAGAAAATTTATGGACATTGATTTTATAGCTTTTTGTTTGCCTACGTTATTCACCACACTATTATTCCTTGCCTCTCATTTGTTTCTTATTTTTCTTTTATTTTACCATTATATTGTAATGCAATCTAAATTTATTTTCACAAACTTATGTGAAAAATGAAATTAACAAACTTTCATTCACTTTCATTTAAAAAAATAAATAACAAATTGGAAGTACCCAAAAAATTTGACCAAATCCTAGGTTTTCTGCAAACCGGAATTTGAAGCTCCTATTTTGCCTAACCATTTATTTAAAGTTGATAGAAGATTAGACACTTACTACCCAAACATCTACATAGGCTAACATACGGTTATATAACCAATTTCTGATGGGATCTTTTTCATTAGAGGGGAAGAGTATGTAGAGGAATGATTTTATCATGTAAGTTGCACTAAAGTAAAAGGTCAAGAGCTGGGGGAAGGGGAGAATTCTTACTTAGGACCAAAGTTACGGGACAAAATAACTAATTTTTCTTTAGTTTTATAGCAGTGTTAGTCTTAAAATGTGAAAGAGAAATAATTTTGCTATTTAAGTAACATGCACTTATTACCAAAAAAAAAAAAAGTAACATGCACTTGAGTAAACGCGGGGCGCATGCGATCATATCAATAGTAAAAGTCATGGTAAATAAATAAGTAATTGTTCATCAAAAAATGATCCTCCAAGAGGACAAAGCAGAGCCCGACAAGTAGCTATTTCGTTGCCAAAACGACGAACCCCTGAACATCATTCAAGTTTAATTAGCTATATATTAATGTCTATATAATAATAGCTTATATAAATATAGGGCACCAATCCAGTAGGTATTTTTTTTTTTTACCTATGCATAGGTATCAATTGGGCCAATGAAAAATTTTTTTGCACATTTTTTTATATTAAAAAGTAGGAGAGAGAAAAAGCATTAATGATGCACGTCTTTTCATGCATCTCATTTTAGCCGTTAGATCATTGTTAGATGATGATCCAACGGCTAGAAAAAAATACCTACACATAGGTAAAAAAAAAAAAATACCTACGGAATTGGCAACCATATATATATATACCAAATCACTAACCTCTTTAAGTGGATAATTGAGGACCCATATCTACTTGCATTATCATTCTGGAGTGAAAAGTCACACGTTGGGACTCAAAGCTAGTAATCGTAACAACTTGTAAGAATAATTGTTGTGACATATGGTAATTGATCAAAGCTAGTAGTCGTAACAACCTGTAAGAATAATTGTTGTGACATATGGTAATTGATCATTCAGTTAATAAGCAGAGATACAATTGATCTTTATTTTATTATATTAGGGTAAGGTGGCTGGAATAAGGTGTTTACAATTATTAGATATTTAGTTTTGTGTCCTAACAGTAGTACTATAGTAGGTTTATATTCATACAAGAATTAATTTGAGAAATAATAAAAATAGGAATGGTGTAAACCATTGGTCTAAGGGAAAGAATAGAGAGGGCAATCAAATCAGAGATTCGAAATTTGGGCTATAGATTAAAGAGAGAAAATTTGGGAGAAAGAAAATGTAGATTAAAGGCTTTTGAATTGAACTTGGTCAGTTCAACGATAGGTTATACTTTTTCAATAGTAGAGATTTTTTTTTTTTTTTTTTTTGGCTAGTTCGATCCGTGAACGTAGGCAATTAGTCTACACGTTAAATATTAGTGTTTTTCTATATGTTTATATGTGTTTCCTGCGTATTTATGGGTTCTAATTCTAGATCTAAATGTTAGAACAGTGAAGAGAATGAGATATTGATTCTAATAACAAGAAATATAAACGTAGAGATATGATAGATGTCGCCTTAATTGATCTATAAGCAAAAAATTTATCTGGTAAAAACCATGTAAAAATCACGTAAATGTTATGCAATCTTTCAAAATAGGAAAACTTATGAACCAAATTGAAGGACCCAGATTCTTTTTTCTTCTGAACATTAAGGACAGATTTAATTCTATCTTGTTTGACAATGACCTAATTCGGTTCTAGGTAGCTGCTTTTTCTTATTGTTGAAATTAAGTTCCCGAGTCCCAACTTTGCAGATGATGTAAATATTTTAACTAATATTCCGGTTTCATATACGATTGGATTCGTCACTTTTACATGGTCTCTAAATTAACTATACTGAAAAGTCTCATGTTTTGGTCAATAAGTTATAAAATTCCTCATTTTGGTCCCTAAATCTTTGCAATTGTTCTCTATTAGTCTATAAGCTCTTATTTTGTTACACTTTACCTAAGAGTAATTCTGTTTTTAATCTTTTCCCCCTTAAAATATGGACATCGTCTCACTTTGCCCCTCAAACAATGAAAAGTTGTATCAATACTCCCTAAATTATAAAAATGGTACTTTCCATTAGTAAAGTTAATTGAAAAAGACGTGCATATCACATTACCTAAATTTTAAGAGTAATTTAGTAATAATACTTTTAACCTTTAATGATAAATTTAAAAATCAATCTTAATTTAAAAACTAAAACAAAAAATTGACCTTATTTCTCCTCTTAATAAAAACCGTACGAAAATTGGAAAAAAACTGTGACTTCCATATATTTGTAATTTTTTTCAGTTTTTGTAGGTATAAGTGTTAGAAACTCCATATTTAACCCATAATTAATAGACTAATTAGTTAAGCCCAATAAACCCATTAAGATTTTAATAAGTTCTATTAACCATTACAAAAAAACAAAAGAAGCATTTCAAAAAAAAAAAAAAAAAGAAGAAAGAAAGACAGAAAAAGAAACAGAAAAAAGATCTGCACGCCTACTATCTCAATAAGACTAGATATATATATATATATATATATATATATATATATATATATATATATATGAAAGAGAAATAAAGAGAATACGCCTAAACCAAGAGTTGAAAAACCCTAGGTCTACATAGCCAAAGTGAACATCGAAGAAGAATAAAGAGTCCCCACACACTCGATCAATTAAAGATGCTCAAGAGAAAAGGCATAAAGGGTCATAAAGCGCTTCCGAGTATTGATCTTAATCAAGATCCATGAGTTTATATATGTTAGATCATTGATTCGGTCATTTGTTTTGTATGGTTCTCTGAAAATTTTAAAGACCATTTTCGTTGCGTTCTTATCTTTGTTTACAAAACTCTGGTGATGTTGAGGAGAAAAAAGAAATTTTAATATGTATTACTAACAATTGTTTCGATACTGAAGTAGAAGTTTGTGTGCATGAAGGACTACAAGGACGTCTGGAGATAGATTTAGATAATGCACCATACTTATTGGAGCATCCCCTTGTTGGAATATGAGGCTTTGTTCACTTAGTCATGGCGCCATCTAAGGGTGGGGGCAATCATCGTATGGAGGCAAAGTGGAGAACCAGAGAAAGTTGTTGAGCTAGTTTAGGACTTTCTTTACTATCGTTAGGGTTTCAATCTGACGGTACACTTACTCAATTTACAGGAATCCTTAGGCTAAAAACTCATCAAGGGTAGGACCACACTTGTGGCAAGCTCAGGTCCGACTAGCGGAGGTGGGTGATGAGTCGCTAACATTGTAAAAGTTTTGAGTTTTAGGGTTTTCAAGTTCTAATTTTGTGTTTCAATTATAAGGGTTCTGAAAAATAAGGTGGAGGAAGAAGATAAATTTATGTTAATTTCTAGTTTTTAATCAAGTTTGGTTTTTACGTTTATTAATAAAGTTTAAAAATGTTAAAAATTACTCTTGAAATTTAGATCTTGTGATAAGCACGTTTTTTTTTTTGTTAATTTTACTAAGGGAAAGTGTAGTGCCCAAAATTCTCAGGAGTGCATCTTGTCAATAATAAACATCCTTGCATCTCATTTTCATAGATTCATAATTAATTTTTAAAGTTAAATTCTAAATTAATAGGACTTTCAATTATTAATTGATTAACTATAAGTCGTAGCTTTTTAGTGCAGTGGAAGGTCAATTTCGAACCCAAGAGGAATAGGGTGTGCTTATGGTCAACGAATTTGTTTATTTATGGTTAACTACTATGCTTTTATTCTATAGTAATCGAGAAAAGTGAAGCTCATTTTATTCTAAACCACTAGATTTAGTTAACTTATTTGTGAATGGTCTGATTAATAGATTAATAAACATATGTTTAAAGTATTAAGATCAAGCTATACATGTCACAATGTGACTGATATTATTAAAATAATCTATTATGAGTATTGGTATTGGAACATTCAAGTAAAATAATTACTGCACGTAATTCAGTTTGTGTATTTATAAATATGTATACTAGGTACTTATTTATAAATTAAAAAATTTATAATGATAGTTGGTACTATGTGTTTCACGTGACCATGACTATTATTTAATTTATTCATTTTGAGTGGTCAAATAAATATCAAGAATTCCATATCATTCTTTGGCCGACTTAAATATCATATTATACTATATCAATAATTTACTAGCATTGTATTCAAAACCACTAAAGCTGTTTATAGTTCCACCGACTCTCTTCTCTTCTTATTTACTCGTCATTTAGTAATCACTTCAGATAACTTCTTGGAGATTTAATTTAGAAAAGGTTAGATTACGTATTGTTTTGTTTACATATCATGTGTTTGAATTTCTTTAAGCATGATTATTGTTCTTGTTACCTCCAATGAAATATCTACTTTTATATATATATATATAGGTATTGGAGGCCAATTCATAGTGATTTCTTTCCTGTGTTAGACTAGCTAATAGTTGATAGATGTCAAATTCCTTTATATTTAAATTAGAGTATATTACTTTTATGGGATTATTGTTAGCCCAAGATTAACAACCCAAGAGGGGGGGTGAATTGGGTTTTAAAACGTTTTAAGAAACTTTTCAACTATTTAAAACCATAGACCACTATTTTGAAACTTTTAAGCTAAATCAATAATAATAACAAACATATAGCAATAATAGCAAGTATATTAAGCACACTAAATATCAAACACTCAATTAAATAGCTTGTAATAAAGTAAAGAGTGTAGGCATAGAGAAAATACAAACTCGATTTTTACGAGCTTTGACAAACATGATGGTTTGCCTACATGATCACCGGCCCTCGGTAACTTGCTTTGAGCTTCCACTATTCGGATCAAGATTGTGGGCTTGATCGACCCTTGTACAAACGGAGTGAATTCTTCTTAGGCACACCCTAGTCTTTACAATAGTCTTAACTCCGGCTCTATCACGCCTAACCTTGGATTATTTTGGCTCAAGTGCCAATCCTCACCTACGCAGATTGTTTAGACAATGGTGCCAATCTCACCAATTTACGGGTTGTCTTGATTCTAGTGACAACTCCACCTATACTCGGATTGTTTTGACTCCGATGATAACCTCACCTAAAACGGATTGTTTTGACTCTGGTGGCAACCTCACCTCACAAATATAATTTGGTTGTTGTTTGATGGAACACTCTACTAAAATCTCTCGCAAATGAAAATATTTGATACAATGTAAGCTTAAAGAGAATAGATATAAAAACAAGATAGAATCTAGTTTGGCTCTGTTAGGTCCGTTAATCAGGTATTACCGAATATAATTAATTTTCAATTAATTACGTGAGGTGATAATGCGGAAATTATAAAAATAACACAAGATATTTTTACTTGGTTCAGTTATCTCCCGATAACCTACGTCCAAGGGGCCACGCCTAGAGAATAAACACTACTAGTAAAGTTTGAATGAATACAAACACCAATTTGACTTATACAATAAAAGACTCCCTCTTTTGATTGTCGCAATGTGGATGTATTCCTTCACCAACGTGTCTAGCGAGCACCACTCGTCTTAGGTTGACTTCGTTCTTCTGAAATCCCTCCAGATACTTGAAGTCGATCTTCTCCCGAAGACAATCAGTACCTCTCCCGAAGCACTATCACACAAACGACTAGGACACCTCCTAAGTCTAAAATATGACTAAAAGAAAAATTTTTCTTTTACACTCAATAGCCGAAATACAATAGTGGTCTCTCTACCTAAAGCTACTCTTGAGTGGCCTTAATATAGAGAAAGGAACAAGCCTTCACGTTAATATCTGCCAATAAATAATAAAAAGCATTTAATGTTGATTAGAAGACTTGCAAAATCAGAAAAGTTTGTTACCAAACTTAGAAAAACGGATCTGGAATTTAGTTACTGATTCTGATCACATGTTGCAACATGATCTGTCAACCAGTCATGTTGTAACAGAAAAGGAAACTTTCAGATTACTTTCCTGAAACAAAATAATCAGTTACTCAAACCTAATTCACAGCTAATAGCACGAATTAGATTAATTGTAATCAACAAGAATCAGCACAATTAAGTTAAGGAAACTTCCATAAAAGATATTAACATAAAATATTCATTTAAAGGAATTTCCTTAATGAAATAGTGACATATACTCAAAACTAATTTAGGTAAGAGTCACTTACCTATTTCATCTCAAACAGATCCGAATATGCATTTAAGAAGATCAGATTTTTATAATT
>JXTC01000028.1:1152-23872 GCA_002914845.1 Trema orientale | reverse complement strand
CTAATTCACAGCTAATAGCACGAATTAGATTAATTGTAATCAACAAGAATCAGCACAATTAAGTTAAGGAAACTTCCATAAAAGATATTAACATAAAATATTCATTTAAAGGAATTTTCTTAATGAAATAGTGACATATACTCAAAACTAATTTAGGTAAGAGTCACTTACCTATTTCATCTCAAACAGATCCGAATATGCATTTAAGAAGATCAGTTTTTTATAATTGGAAACAATTAAAATCGTGACCTAATGCAATACTGACAAAATCAATTCAGATCAAATATCCATATAAAAGGCAATACGGCAATTACTGAAAAAATCAATTCAGATCAAATATTTGGTCGCATGTTGTAACATGACTGTGAAACTGGTCATGTTGCAACATGAAGGTTGCCAACAGAATTTTGCTCTTTCAGGCTCAATTGATTTTTGTGAAAGAGTGGATTTGAGAGTTTGGTTCACAAAAATTGATCTGAACACTTTGAAAGTATGATATAAGCAATGTAAGAATGTTCAAAGATTGATTCAAGTGTTAGAAAAGCTTCTATTTATAGACTTGAATGAAAACTAGCCGTGTATAACTATTTGATAGATATTCTATCATTCTCGATAGACCGAAAGTGTGTTTTCGGTCGACCGAAAATACTAGCCATTGAAAGTGCGGTTGTAACAGTCAAATCTGAAAATTTGCTGAAAATATGCAGGGGAATAAGTAGATCGGCCGGTCTGCCGATTCTATCCAAGAGTAATATTTGAATTTTATTTCAAGTTTTTTTCAATTATTTTCAAAATGTGACTTCATAAATTGATTTTTTATATAATATAGAAATTATAGAAATTCAAAAATCAATTTAAAAACTTGTCTAAAATAAATTTCTTATTTTAATTTGAGATAAACAAGTTTGACAGTTTTAGTTTGAAAATTTCCAATTTTATGAAAAATTTGAGCCATTAAGATCATATTATGTGTAAACAAGTATTTAAATACAAGAACTAAGTTTTTAACCTTTGTTGATCTAAGTCTTGTATTCTTAATCTTTGTCTTCAAGCTCTTCTCCATCCATCTTCAAGCTTGATTCTAATAAGTCCAATATGCATCTATCTTCAAGCTTGATTTCTTGATTAACTTGAGTTAGAACTTTTTAAAGTTATTTCACTACACACTCAAGTTAAATCATTAGTACTAAATTAAAAGTTTTTTATCTTCAAAATAAGAGTGAGTAAGATTGAAACCTCAATTTACCAACAATTGTCGTATTAATTGTTAGAAATTGGGTGTTGGGCCCTTTTTTTATTGTTATAGTACTATGATGAACTTGCTTACGTATATAGATTATCTAGAATGATAGCTTTCTTAGTGCTATGGGAATTTTTCTACAACAACAATAAAGAGTAGTATTAAAGAAATTAAATAAAGCATCAAAGAAGCCGTTTTCTCTATATATATATGTAGAAGGACATTTTTTTCCATTGTAGATTTACTTACGCATTTATCATTTTCTTCACTTATAGATAGGATTTTGGCTCCTTAATAGAGTATATAGAATTTAAGTTTAGTACAAATTTTAAATATATCATGATATGAGATGCAATTCTGTAGTATAATTCTTTAGGCAGGAAAGAAAAGTTATTACTTTCTTTATGTTCTCAAAGTTGGAGTTATAACTTGAAAAATACATATATATATATATATTTCATGATAAATTAACATGGTTACTAAAAATAATAAATAAATAAAAACTTATATTATTATGTTCCTCTATAACTACTGGAAATAGTTATAATATTATGAATATTGAGATTTCATTTTAAATAGCAATTGTATGGTATTATTAGGACCTAAGCACATCAAGCTTCCTTGGGAGAAGAAATCCCCCTTTCACCTAGTTTTATGTTTTAAAGACTTAAGATAAGTGGAAATTCCACTCTAGCATTACAAGAACGTATGTATATGATTGTATATGTTAAAAGTGATATATCTGTGACATTGAGCGTAATATATTTGAAAATTGTTCATATCATTTTCATGAGACGTGTCATGTTTTTATGCACAAAATAATTATTTACAAGTTATAATTTTAATGAAGAGTCTTATACTCTAAATATTATTTATTTTAAAAAGGGGTGTGGTTCTTATCTTACTGATCTAGTAGGTAAATGTGGTGAAATCCCTTGAGGTTAAGTCCAAGACAGGGTGTGCCAAACAAGAAGGAGGTTGAATTCCGTGAGGTTAATTCCAAGATAGGGTAAGCCTCAAATGATACTTATTAAGAGGATACCTGCTATATCACTGAGTTAGGAACTATATTAAGGAGGGGGCCCAATCATGATTCAAAGGTTAATATTTTTCTTAGGAAATTATGGGTATAATGATTAATTAAGTTTTCTGTATAAATTGTTATAAATTATTCATAAGCATGCATGGATTTCCATTTACTGGGCCATTGCTCATTTAGTTCTTGAGATGCAGATGATCAGAACTAGGAGTAATATTGACTGAGCTGTTTCGACTCCAATGCTATTCATATGCCAGTTTTGAACTGAAGAAAGATATTTTGAGAACCATATATATATTTTTGCTAGATATATATATGTAGTTTGTGGGAGCTATCAAAAGTAGTGAAACCATATTTTATATTGTACATATTGTAAACTTTTCTGCAATGTAAAAAAAATGTATATTTTTCAGAACTAAACAGAAATTTTTTAAATTTATTCTCTACTTTCCGCTTTTCCAAGGTTAATAAAGGTAAATGGACACTGTTTTGCTTTCGTATATATATAAGTGAGCTTATTTATATATAGTATAGCTAGAGGGTGTTTACAATTGTGGTATCAGAGCTGAGGTTAAAACAATTCTGTAGACAACAAGGAAAGGGCATATGAGCATGTGTTGGAATGGCAACTCAGTCAACTAGTATGTTTATATGTTTATCTGATTAATTTTCTTATTTGTGCATAAATAATTGTTGCATGTGTGTATTATTGGCCGAGTATAAAATAAATCATAAAAAAGGCATTACACAGGATTAATGGCTCCTAAAAGAAAGGCTAGCACTTAACCTGAAGAAAAAAGATCACAAGATATACAAAGACCTCGATTAGAGCAAGATTTGGGTCATGTAGTTGAAAATTTGGCAAATTTAATTAGGGAGCAAGCAAGGATGCATAATGAACGGATGGAACAGATGAGGCTCATGTTTTTTGAGAAATCAAAATCAACCACCACCTCCAATGATTCCTCAAGACAAGAAAATTCTGAGCCAATCTATGAAAGATTTAGGAAGTAACATCCTATAGATTTTATGGGTGGAGCTGATCCATATATAGCAGAGGAATGGATAAAATCCTTGCAAGATATCTTTGAGTACATAAGACTCAGTGATGAGGACAGAGTGTCATGTGCTATTCATATGCTAAAAATGGGAGCTCGTAACTGGTGGGAGACAATTAGAGTAACTCCAGTTGCCCAGAATCTGATGTGGGATACATTTAAAGAGCTGTTCTACCAGAAATACTTCAATGACACAGCAAAGGCAGCAAAAATTGAAGAGTTTCTTCATTTACACCAAGGAATAAGTCTGTGGTAGAATATATTAGAAAATATGAGGAATTATCCCGGTTTATACATGGATTATAAATGATAACAAAGAAAAAGTCAAGTACTTCTTGAGAGTTTTAAGGGGAGATATTTCAAGAAATGTAATTGTAGCACGGGCACGGGTTACAGAGTTCAGTAAGGTGATTGACATGGCACTTAAAGCAGAACAAGCTCAGCTTAAGATACTAAATGAGAAGAAAGCAGCTTTTGTGGCAAGAGGTGGACAATGGAGACGTGGAGATCAGAAGAAAAATGAATAGAAGGAAGGAAATGCAAATCAACCTAAAATAGAACAAGGTGCCACCTGAACTAAATCCAATTATACCAAGTATGGAAAGTCACATGCTGGAGAATGTTTCAAAGGTACTAATCAGTGTTTCAAGTGTCATAAGGTAGGTCATTATTCAAAAGATTGTCCCATGGTTCAGCAAAGAGATCAGAAGAAAGTTCAAGGGCGAGTGTATACTATGAGTGCAGAACAGGCAGCATATGATCCATCTGTTGTAGAAGAAAAGATCTTAATTTTTGATGTTCTTGCTAATGCATTGATAGATTCTGGTGCAACACATTCATTTGCATCTAATACATTTGTGAGAAAATTGGGTATAACTCCTGAGTGTTTAGAAGTGAAGTATAGTGTCACAATTCTATCTGAGGATGAAATCATTTTCAATCAGATTCTAAGGGCATGCCATATTCCTATTGATGGAAGAAGTTCATACACTGATTTTGTCATATTGAATATGCAAGATTTTGATGTAATATTGGGTATGGATTGGTTGACAAAGTATCACGCTATTATTGATTGTAATCAAAAGCAAGTTAAGTTTCAGCCACCAAGGGAGGAACAATTTGTTTTCAATGGTATTCCAAGAAAAAGAAAGCTACAAGTAATTTCTGCTATGAAAGCTAGGAGAATGTTAAATAAGGGTTGTATTGGGTACTTGGCTAGTGTGGTTGATACTATAGTAGAACATAAGCTAAAGCCTAAAGATGTTTCTGTGGTTCAAGAATTTTTAGAGGTGTTTCCAAAAAATTTACCAGGCTTGCCTCCAGATAGAGAAATTGAGTTTGTGATTGACCTTTTACCTAGAACTGCTCCTATTTCGAAAGTATCGTATAGAATAGCCCCAGCTGAACTAAAAGAATTGAAGGTGGAGTTACAAGATTTGTTAGACAAGGGATTTATACGTCCTAACTATTCACCTTGGGGTACTCCAGTACTGTTTGTGAAAAAGAAAGACAGTACCACGAGGCTATGCATAGATTACAGGGAATTGAACAAAATAACTATTAAGAATAAGTACCTATTACCGAGAATTGATGATTTGTTTGATCAACTACAGGGAGCCTCGGTATTTTCTAAGATTGACTTGAGATCAGGATACTACCAGTTGAAGATTAAGGAAGAGGATGTGCAGAAAACAGCATTTCGGAGTAGGTATGGTCATTATGAATTCCTAGTAATGCCTTTTGGATTAATAAATGCACCAGCTGCTTTTATGGATCTAATGAACAGAGTTTTCAAGGAGTTTCTTGATAAATTTGTTATTGTGTTCATTGATGATATTCTAGTATATTCAAAGTCACACAAGGAACATAAAGAACACTTAAGGGTTGTTTTATGGATTTTGAAGGAAAGGAAACTATATGCCAAATTTAAAAAGTTTGACTTTTGGTTGGAAAAAGTTACATTCCTAGGGCATGTTGTATCCAAAGATAAAATTTTGGTTGACCCAGGAAAGGTGGAAGCGGTAAATAACTGGCCTAGACTAACTAATGTGTCAGAAGTTAGAAGCTTCTTAGGATTGGCCGGTTATTACAGGCGATTTGTTGAGGGATTTTCAAGAATAGCTACTCTATTGACAATGTTAACAAGAAAGAATATTAAATTCCAATGGTCAAATACTTATGAAGATAGTTTTCAGACCTTAAAGCAAAAGCTTATTACAACTCCTGTGCTTACTATACCATCAATGTCTGGAGGATTTGTTGTATACAGTGATGCCTCTAAAAATAGTTTAGGTTGTGTGCTGATGCAAAATAGAAAGGTAATAGCTTATGCATCTTGACAGCTTAAAGAATATAAAAAGAAATATCTGACTCATGATTTAGAACTTGCAACTATTGTCTTTGCACTAAAGATTTGGAGATATTATTTATACGGAGAGAAGTGTGAAATATATACAGACCATAAAAGTCTCAAATACTTTCTCACCTAGAAAGAGTTGAATATGAGACAGTAAAGATGGTTGGAATTAGTGAAAGACTATGACTGTATAATCAATTATCATCCAGGCAAGGCAAATGTGGTAGCTGATGCTTTGAGCAGAAAATCTATTGTTATAGTTCTAGATGAGCAAAAACCAATTTTAAGAGATCCACAAAGAATAGAAAGAGAGATCATTCCTATCAGAGATGTACCAGCCAAGTTATCTGCCCTTGTATTATAACCAACACTCATAGAAAAGATCAAACAGGGCCAACAAGAATATGCTCATTTGACTCAGATAAAGAGAGAAGTAGAAGAAGGGAAAAGAAAAGAATTTTTGATTTCAAATGAAAGAACCTTGAAGTTTAAAGGAAGATTATGTATACCTGATAAAGATGAAATCAAGAAAGAGATATTAACAAAGGCTCATTGCACTCCTTATTCTATTCACCCTGAAAGCACTAAAATGTATCGAGATCTGATGCAATACTATTGATAGCCTAATATGAAAAAAAAATGTAGCTGAATTTGTAGCTCAATGTTTGACTTGTCAACAGATTAAAGCTGAATATCAACGACCAGCTACATTGCTAGAACCTTTGCCGATTCCATAATGGAAATGAGAAAATATTACAATAGACTTTGTTCTTAGTTTGTCTAAAGTACAACGAGGATTTAATTCTATATGGATGATTGTGGATAGAATAACAAAGTTAGCTCATTTTCTTCCAATCAAGTCAACCTATAATATGGATCAGTATGCTCGATTGTACATACAGGAAATTGTTAGACTTCATGTAGTACCTGTATCTATTATTTCTGATAGAGATCCTAAGTTCACTTCTATTTTTTGAAAAATTCTACATATTGTTTTTGGAACTAAGTTAGCATTCAGCATAGCTAATCATCCACAGACCGATGGACAATCGGAAAGGATAATTCAGATCTTAGAGGATTTGTTCCAAGCTTGTGTGTTGGATTTTCAAGGAAGCTGGGATAAGTATCTAGCTCTGGTGGAGTTTATCTACAATAACAGCTATCAAAGAACGATTGAGATAGCTCTTTACCAAGTTTTATATGGAAGAAAATGCAGGTCTCCTATCCATTAGGATGAAATAGAGAAAGAAAGCTATTAGGTCCAGAATTGGTTCAACAAATAACAGAGATTGTAGAAAAGATTCGAGCAAGAATGAGGATAGTTTAAGACAGACAAAAGAAGTATATAGATAAGAGAAGAAGAGATGTAGAATTTGATATTGGCGATCATGTTTTCTTGAAAGTCTCTCCAATGGAGGGTGTGATGAGATTTGGAAAGAAAGGAAAGCTAAGCCCAAGGTACGTTGGACTGTTTGAAATTTTAGAAAGAATTAAAAGTAAAGCTTATAGATTGGCATTGCACCATAATTATCAAGGGTACATAATGTCTTTTACGTTTCAATGTTGAGAAAGTATATTCCAAATCATTCTCATATTTTAAGCTATGAACCTCTAGAACTGAGCCAAGATTTGACATATGAGGAGAAGCCAGTTCAAATCCTTGATAAGAAAGAGAAAAAACTGAGAAACAAGAAAATTCCATTAGTGAAGGTACTTTGGAGAAATCAAACAGTAGAAGAAACTACATGGGAGCAGGAGGAGGAAATGAGGACCAAATATCCAGAACTATTTAGTACGTTAAATTTCAAGGTCGAAATTTTATAAGGAGAAGAGAATTGTAGTGCCCAAAATTCTCACGAGTGCATCTTGCCAATAATAAACATCCTTACATCTCATTTTCATAGATTCATAATTAATTTTTAAAGTTAAATTCTAAATTAATAGGACTTTCAATTCTAAATTGATTAACTATAAGTCGTAGCTTTTTGGTGCAGTAGAAGGTCAATTTCGAACCCAAGAGGAATATGGTGTGCTTATGGTCAACGAATTTGTTTATTTATGGTTAATTGCTATGCTTTTATTCTATAGTAATCGAAAAAAGTGAAGCTCATTTTATTCTAAACCACAAGATTTAGTTTACTTGTTTGTTAATAGTCTGATTAATAGATTAATAGACATATGTTTAAAGTATTAAGATCAAGCTATACATGTCACAATGTGACTGATATTATTAAAATAATCTATTGTAAGTATTATTATTGGAACATTCAAGTAAAATAATTGCTGCACGTAACTCAGTTTGTGTATTTGTAAATATGTATACCAGGTGCTTATTTATAAATTAAAAAATTTATAATGATAGTTGATACTATGTGCTTCATATGACCATGACTATTAATTAATTTGTTTTTTTTTTTTTTTTTTGAGTGGTCAAATAAATATCAAGGCTTCTATATCATTCTTTTGCCGACTTAAATCTCATATTATAGTATATCAATAATTTACTATCCTTGTATTCAAAACCACCAAAGTTGTTTATAGTTCCACTAGCTCTCTTCTCTTCTTATTTACTCGTCATTTAGTAATCACTTCAGATAACTTCTTAGAGATTTAATTCAGTAAAGGTTAGATTACTTATTGTTTTGTTTGCATATCATGTGTTTGAATTTCTTTAAGCATGATTATTGTTCTTGTTACCTCCAATGAAATATCTACTTCTATATATATATATAGGTATTGGAGGCCAATTCATAGTGATTTATTTCCTATGTTAGACTAGCTGATGGTTGATAGATGTCAAATTCTTTTATATTTAAATTAGAGTATATCACTTTTATGGGATTGTCGTATTAATTGTTAGAAATTGGGTATTAGGCTTTTTTTTAATTACTGTAGTACTATGATAAACTTGTCTACGTATACAGATTATCTCAAATGATAGCTTTCTTAGTGCTATGGGAATTTTTCTACAACAATAATAAAGAATAGTATTAAAGAAATTAAATAAAGCATCAAAGAAGCCGTTTTCTCTATAAATATATGTAGAAGGAGATTTTTTTCTATTGTAGATTTACTTACTCATTTATCATTTTCTTCACTTATAGATAGGATTTTGGCTCCTTAATAGAGTATATAGAATTTAAGTTCGATACAAATTTTAAATATATCATGGTATGAGGTGCAATTCTGTAGTACAATTCTTTAGGCAGGAAAGAAAAGTTATTACTTTCTTTATGTTCTCAAAGTTGGAGTTATAAACTGAAAGATATATATATATATATATTTCATGATAAATTAACATAGTTACTAAAAAAAATTAAAAAATAATTAAAAAAACTTATATTATTATGTTCCTCTATAACTACTGGAAATGGTTATAATATTATGAATATTGAGATTTCATTTTAAATAGTAATTGTATGGTATTATTAGGGGCCTGAGCACATCAAGCTTCCTTGGGAGAAGAAATCCCCCTTTCACCTAGTTTTATGTTTTAAAGACTTGAGGTAAGTGGAAATTCCACTCTACCATTGCAAGAATGTATGTATATGATTGTATATATTAAAAGTGATATAGCTATGACATTGAGCGTAATATATTTGAAAATTGTTCATATCATTTTCATAAGACGTGTCATATTTTTATGCACAAAATAATTATTTACAGGTTATAATTTTAATAAAGAATCTTATACTCTAAATATTATTTATTTTAAAAAGGAGTGTGGTTCTTATCTTGCTGATCTAATAGGTAAATATGGTGAAATCCCTTTAGGTTAAGTCTAAGATAGGGTGTGCCAAACAAAAGGGAGGTCGAATCCCTTAAGGTTAATTCCAAGACAGGGTAAGCCTCAAATGGTATTTATTAAGAGGATACCTGCTATATCACTGAGTTAGGAACTGTAATAAGGAGGACGCCCAATCACGATTCAAAGGTTAATATTTTTCTTAGGAAATTAAGATTGCGATGATTAATTAAGTTTTCTGTATAAATTGTTATAAATTATTCATAAGCATGCATGGATTTTCATTTACTGGGCCATTGCTCATTTAGTTCTTGTAATGTAGATGATCAGAACTAGGAGTAAGGTTGACTGAGCTGTTTCGACTCCAATGCTTTTTATATGCCAGTTTTGAACTGAAGAAAGATATTTTAAGAACCATATATATATATTTTTGCTAGATATATGTATGTAGCTTATGGGAGCTATCAAAAGTAGTGAAACCATATTTTATATTGTACATATTGTAAACTTTTTTGCAGTATATGTAACACCCCCTAGTTTAAGTATACTGTCATATACAGTAAAGCTACGAAGTATTATTCTTTCTTAAACCATATCTTTATTTTTATAAAAAGGTGGGCAAATTTGAACTTTCCAAACCTTTAAAACAAAAGCAACTGCATGGTATTTCTTGTTAAAAGTGTCTTTATAAAATGTACAATCAAAAGAGGTTTTCATCAGTCTATTTTACCATCAGCAGTAGTATTTACATCACACCCAAAATATCGTAATACAAAAACGTCGCCCATAAGTCAAGCTCATCCATATTTGTATGATCATGACGACAAAAAGGCAAGCCACGCAACCAATGAGTCAACACCAAAATGTACCTCCTCATCTGCATCACAAGACTAAAATGAGCTAAAGCTCAGTAAGTAAAAACTATGCATGCTTAGGTATGCTGTAGAATCTCGTCAAGCTCCCATTATACACTTTTCTTTCTTAAACATTTGAATCCATGAATTTTCTTTAAAAACATTCATAGTTGGGCCCTTTAACACACTGCTAGTCCCGTAAGTCGATAGGCCATGATAACATTGGGCGGAAACCCAGGCCAAGAGTAAACATAAGGTGCGACTGTCATGTGAGGTTTTTGAAAACTCCTTCCCTCATCAAAAGAGCATCCCACACCGTGCTAATATTGTCCCACTTCAACGTGGCACATGATAAAATCCGCAAGTCCCGCTTCAACGGGAGAGTCTGCATCAATAGACTTGCCTACCTAGCTCCGACAGACTAACAATTGCCATTAAAGCTTATCTTATAAAATTAGTACAATGATACTCACTTTCAAATACTCTGTAATAAAATTCTTAATTTACATGCAAGACGTGTCATGCACATGCCATTTCATAACTTTCAAGAATGAGTAAGTTTCACATGATGACATCTTCCATATAACTCTTGTAATGCAGTTGTAAGTCTTTACTTACCTTATGTCCTGAAAAGAAATCAATTGTGGAAAGGGTCAATATCCTCTGGAGATTGGTATGCTATTCACCTGTCATAATTTACTGTTATTCAAAATGCATATTTTGTCAAAAGAATGCATCAAGATACTCGAATAAGACCGAAATCAGAATTTTCACCAAATTAAGAAACTTGGTCTTAAAATGACTCAGAAGCATATAAATCACTTAAGGTACTTAGCAGTCAATAACTAGTATTGAAAAACTGTTCAAAAGTATTAAAATATGAATACTAGTTCATTAGCACAAAAATGATCCAAAATGGCACATAATTTTGTAAAACTAGTCCATTTACTCCTAAATGGTGCCATTTCATTTTAAAAATATTTGGACAGCACCTCCCCTATTTTTAGGACATTCCCAGATGATCAAAATCATGGTTTTAAACCTACAATAATAATTAACAATCCAATTCCCACATATACACATCAAACACATATACACATCAAAGAGGATCACTTAAAACAATCTAAGTGCACTTGAACTCTTTTCGGTTTACACAAGTTTAAAACCACTTTTACACTTATATATCATCAAAATCAGCCACAAAATGAGTGTAATAAACAATAGGATCAATAAAATATACGTTCCAAATTTAGAAAATCAAATTATAAATATAAAAAACTTAATCTACTACACATAAAAACACTTAATTCTATAAATAGTAAACTTTAGGGCTTTAGATCTAACTTTAATCCTCCACTTAAGTTTTATATCTCTATAAATATATAAGGGTTCCTAGGACCATTATTCATCAAATAATAGCTTAGGTTTAAGAGCTGAAATAAAGAGAATTCACTACAAATTCAAAATCCCACTTAAACCTTACCTTGATTAGTTTGAGCTTTTACAGAAGCTCTTGCCTTCTACCTCCGCCAAATTGATTCTCAAGGCTTTAAAACTGATTTTAGGACTCAAGAGAACCTAGAGGAATCATTATTTATATGAGATCAAGTGAAGAATTGAAATTAAAGAAAAAGACCTAGGAAGAAGAACTAGTAGAATTACCTTGACTAGTTTTGATATATCTTGCTTTCTAGAGCTCCAACTTGAGTTCTACCACTTAGAAACTCTTGAAAATGGTTATAGAAAATTGAGAGAAGTCTAAAAATGAGTTAGAGAATTTCAGATCGTGGCTAGAGAGAAAGGAAAAGCAAATGACCAGATCTGGTCCAAAATCAACACTTAATGGCTAAGAAAAGGCAATACTTAATTTCTAAGGGGTATTTCAGATATTTTGCATATTACTTTTCATGTGTCCATCCTTAGCATAGTCACCACGTTACTGGTCATTCCTATATACCCAAGTGTAGCCAAAGTTGGTGAATCTTAGCTTAGAAAATGAAAACTAGTCATACTTTGACTTACGATCCCATGTGACAGGTTTTATTGTAATCTGGTGAAACCTAGCCCCATAACCAACCATTAAACATAAAAATAAATCAATTAGACTCCAATTAATAATTCAAAAATAGTATTAGCACTTAGTAATTAGAATGCACAAAAATGACATTACGCGATTAAGCTGAATCTAAGCTAGCTTAGTACAATAAAATACAAATCAGTGTCGTGAATGCCACCTCATACTTACTTGGAGCCGATAAATAAAATGCTATAAATGAGTCCTAGAGATTGAATTAAAGCTATTTGACGTGTTAAACACACAGTGAATTTGGCTCCAAAATGCGTGAAAATTGCATTTTATCGAAAAACTACTATTTGACTAAGTTATCAACAAAGGTTATCTTAATGCATATGCACATACTATTGCTTTCATAAATATTTTCTTTGTTCTTTAAACACACCAAGCTCTCTCTCTAAGGGTATTGAACCTTTACACTGCATCGGAACACTTTGACAATCATTAGAGTAATAACATGTATGTAAATACACATAACATAAGGAATGAGTATGTTTTTATGAAACTAGTATTAATGACTTCTAGATGCCTAATAGACAATTAGAACATGTTTATTATTGGCTTAGTATGCATGTGAGAATCTCAGGCACCACAGTATAAAAAAGATGTATTACTGATGTTTTTCAGAACTAAACAGAAATTTTTAAATTTATCCTCTACTTTCCACTTTTCTAAGGTTAATAAAGGTGAATGGACACTGTTTAGCTTTCTTGTATATATAAACGAGCGTATTTATCTATAGTACAGCTAGGGGGTATTTATAGAAAGACTAGAGTGTTGATAGGTCCTTTCATAATTCAAGGGGAAATGTGAGACAATCTCTATTTTTCACGAGTAAAAGAAAAAGAAAATATCCAAATTAAAGGCATATTATTTATTTAATAAAAAATTGATTTTAATATTTGTCCTTGAACTTCGCCCGGGGAGGGGGGGGGGAATTGTTTTAGTTCCTTTCCGATGAACATTTAACATAAAATGTTAAAACATTTTATAATAACTGCCGTGAAACATTTTAGCAAGTTTAAGGATCATTAGTCCACTATTCTTAATTTTAAAATGTAGAAATTAAGATGAGAGTTTTGCAATTGTTTGAAAACTAACAAAGTTAACTATATATGGTTTAGTTGTAACACCCCCTAGCTATACTACGTACAAATATGCTCACCTATACGTAGGAAAGCTAAATAGTGCTAATTTACTTTTATTAACCTTGGAAAAAGAAAAAGGAAAGTACATGAAAAATTAAAACTTTTCTGTTTGGTTTCGAAAACACGTGTGATACTACTATTTTACATCGCAGGAATATACACTATGTACAATATAAAACATAGTTCTAATACTGTTCACAACTCCCACAAGATCAATATATATGTATACGTAATAAAATATATACAAGGTTCTCAAAAAGTCTTCCTTCACTTCAAAATTGGCATATGAACAGTATTGGAGTGGAAACAGCTCAGCCAATAATATTCCTGATTCTGATCATCTGCATCACAAGAACTAAATGAGCAATGGCTTAGTAAATGGAAATCCATGTATACTTATAAACAATTTTTACATAAAATTTATTAATCTTTATACCCTTAATTTCCTTAGAAAACATTAATATTTAAATTATATTTGGGCTCCCTTCTTTGTATAGTTCCTAACTCAGTGACATAGCAGATATCCTCTTAATAAATATCATTTGAGGCTTACCCTGTCTTGGAATTAACTTCAAGGAATTTGACCTCCCTCTTGTTTTGGCTCACCCTGTCTTGGACTGAACCTCAAGGGATTTCACCACATTTACCTACTAGATCAGCAAGATAAGTACCATATCCTTCTTCAAAATAAATAACATTTAGGGTATAAGACTCTTAATTAAAATTATAACCTGTAAATAATTATTTTGTGCATACAAACATAACATGCCTTATGAAAATGATATGAACAATTTTTAAATATATAAATCTCAATATCACAGATATATCACCTTTAATACATACAATCATATACTTAGATTCTTGTGATGCTAAAGTGGAATTTCTACTTACCTCAAGTCTGAAAATGGATAAGAAAGTGAAAGATAGATTCTCTCTCCACGGAGCTTGATGTGCTTAGCTTCCTCTTGCATTCAATTCTATTTAATTCCAGTATTAATGAAAGTTCATAAAATCAAATAATATTACTATGAACTTTTACTATCAACAAATCTCATTATTTTATAATCAGATTTATGACTAAATTTCTAAGCATATAAAATATATAAAAGAACCCGTGTATATAACTAACAAAGAAGTTGAAAATAGTAGTACTTTAATAGACTATATAAAAACACTTTATTCTAAAGTCAGTTCATAAATCAAGGTGTTCATGTACATATATATATAAAGGCTTTCCCATAAAGTGACAACCACTATTATCCAATGCATGAAGCATATAATCATTAATTAATTAAACCTTACACTCTACTTCTCATATCCCACGTATAGAAACAATAACAAATAACAATACTAAGGCATCAATATAATATTCAATATTAGCTTTTAGTTCTTATTCCACTCAATAAATATGCATATATATAATCATGTATCTTTGGGTATATAATCAGTAACTTTAATTTAAAGAGCACCCACTTCAATTTACTCATTTAATAGATACCTTTATAGAATGAAGAGTTATCCCATGAATTCTAAATTTTATCAATCATTGACATACAAATAAACATAAAGTAGTCCATACACGTATATAACTATTACTAAAAAAAAACTCTTAATTTTAACTCACCTTTGTAGAAAACTTCAAGTGAGTGGAAAACTTGTACTCAGTGATAATTAAACAAGGGAACTATGAAGTTTCAGTGGGGTAGAAATGGTAGCTACAAAAAAAACTATCTATTAACTATGAGAAAGGAGAGATGATAGCTATTATCGGTGGTGGAGAATGAACATATATGAACTGCTGGGTGTTTCCCAAGAAATCAAGATTACGAGAAGGTGTATGTCAGTTAAACTCCAAAGTGAATTCATAAAGAAAATTTAGTGGACAAACTTGATATAAGAATTATATATTAATTTATACATACAGCTAGAGAGACATATCAAAATGAATAACATTTGATACACCTACAAGCACATGCCATTGATAATAAATTCAATCAATATACATATAAATATGTGTGAACACAAAACTAACACTAATAAGCCAATAAAACCTTAATAAACGAACATTCACATATATGATAAATTTTTCTTTTTTTTTCTTTTTTTTTTTCATAAGCACATCAATTTCCGCTTGGATCTAAAATCGACCTTCCACTACACCAACAGCTAGAACTTATAGTTAATTAATTAGAGATTCTAATTTGTCTTAACAAGCACTTAATTTAGTATTTAACTTTAATTTTAATTATGAATATATGAAAATAAGATACAAAAATATTTATCATTGGCAAGATGCACTAGTGAGAATTTTGGGCACTACATTAGTACTTTGTAGTAGTTTGCTATTGTTAACCTTTTCGTTATAATTATCATTTTTTTATATGGAAACTCCAAAGCAGGAATGTATTACTGAAGACAAGAAATATTAATAAATTTAACCAAAAGGAGAAAGCCAAGACCCTTAGAAAAAGTCCTTACAAATTATAGGAACAAATTAGATAACAAATATCAGAAAAATCACCTATTCCCAAATTAAAAATAAGTCTATATCCTAAACCAAGAACAGAAGCAGCAAGAGTAATGAAATTAGGTAGAAAATGGAAAAAATTTGTGGAATTACAGACCAAAGTATGCTTATTAGTATCTAAAAAAGTGTTCCTCTTATTGTTATAAAATGGGAAAGTTACTTTTCTCAAAGTAACTATTAATGCATTTATCACTGTCCTAAGCGCTTTGGCATCCTGAATTTTAGTAAAAGAAACTGTGAGAATGGAATCACTTTCACCAAATACCTTACTCACAGCCAGGAAAACACTAGACTTCAGTATTTTCATAATTTTATTCATCAAAAGCTTTATATTTTATAAATGATCATTAAACATTAATGCTTATTGCAATAATCAACTATCGTAACTAATATTTTTGAATGAATAGGTGTTAAAACCATCGTTGTACTATCCTTAATTTTGCTGGATCCAACTATACTTGAAAATAAGGCACTTATGTTTGGTTTATTGGAATAGAATAAGAAAGATGGTAAGAATTATAATAAAATGAAATTAGAATGGGAATAAGAATAAAATAGAATAAATATTACATTATTAAAAATGTCCTTTCTTTTTGGTGTCATTGTGAGGCCAAAAAGCAAAGTTCAGTTTTTAACAAATTTAATAAGTAGTGGGATCAAGATTGCTTTTGGAAGGAATTCGCATTCCATTACTTAATCAAATAATCATTTCAATTTATTTATCTAAAATACAAACCAAACAATGGAATGAGTATTAAATAGGAATAAGCTTTAGAAGCTCATTCCACCAAATCAAATATAGTAGCTCAACTCATATTGAAGAAAAGTCCTAAGGGAAAATTTGCAAATAAAAAAAATACAAATACGCCACATCCACCAACTTTTCCTACAGACAAAATTTTTGAAGGATATTAGGTTGGGAGTCATTTGGTATTTTTGGCTTTCAATTTTGGGAGTTCTAATTTAACTCGTACATTTTTTAGCATCTCAAAAACCTCTATACGTTTTGTTGAGGTATAGCGGGATCTCCTTGATCATCATATGTTTAAATCTCAAAAACCTTTATGCGTTTTGTTGAGATATAGTGGGATTTCCTTGATCACCATATATAAATAATGTATGCCAATATTGGGTGGGAAGATTTGAACCTTTAACCGCAATATTTGAACTTTGAAGTGCGATGTTTTTAATAACAAGGCTAAGCTTGTGATCACGGACAATTTTTTTCCCAATTAGAAATATATTCACTACTCACTCTAAATTCTAAAAGTTAAAATTGTTTACATTTGATTTTGATCCCTATATTAATCCATATATTGAACAATGCTAGCATGTTGCAAGCTTTTTATGTCACGACCCAAACTTCGAGTCAATGGCCGAAAGGGAATTTTACAAGTGGAAATTAAAAAGTTATTTTTGAAAAATTTATAAAAATAACTTTTAAAGTAAAATTTCCACAATTTTATGATCGCCATTAGACGTAAATTGTTAATGAAATTTATTATTAAAACAAACCAAGCATCATCAACAGTCTCACAATCCAGCACAATAGTTATATAGACCGAGTCTGTGAAACGGGCCTTTAAATATTTAATACAAGCCAAGACAAATAACAGAGTTATTTTACATAGTTACCAATTCCCAATAAGGTAACTAGCTCCTCACTACTCTGCTCCCGAGTCTCTAAAATCATACCGAGCACTACCTGAAAGGGGAAAAGTAAAGGAGTGAGCATTCACATGCTCAGTAGGAATTCAATAACATTTTGGATGGATGCAATTTCTCATACTTGCATGGTTAGTACCTTTAAATCTATTTATAAATTAAATTTATAAATCATTGGTATCCAAAATAATCACATATTCAAAACCAAAACCAAATCTACATCATTGTATATATCATACATCAATAAGTAAATAAGTGAGCTCTCATCCTCCCATCACGGCCCCGTAATACCTCTATAGCAAAGGTACCCAGCATCCTAATACTGCCCATAGGTGTATCAACAAAAACTTGCGCAGGGGCCTACATCTCTCACCTAGCGCTGCAGTAGCTCACCAGCAATCTAAAATACCACGACGATATAGTGGAACTCAAGCGTATGATCCTAGAGTATGTACAACATGTAATAATTCACAATAACCATGCATCCAATAATCAAATCATGCTTTAAAAATCCAATTTGGCATTATTCTGGGATTTAATATACATAGGCAGCACACCGTTGTTTTACATCATATTCATAATATAAAATATATATAATAATCCACACAGTCTAATCCTAGTATAATCCAACAATTTTCAATAATTAATTAAACCATCGTAAAATCACGATTATACATAAATAAATTTTAATGCAATTAAAATCCAAAACAGATATAAAAATTAGGTAATTGAACGCCTACCTCGATATGGTAGTAATATCAGGCTAATCACGCTCGTAGAAACCCTCATTAGTCACTCAGGTATTTGAACAGCAATTTTTGGATCCCAGTAAGTCCACTTAAAAAAATGACTCCTCCACCAGAGCCTCAAATGGAGAAATGAAGGTCACCACTGAATTCAGAGCACCCAAAAATGCAAGGTTAGACATATACTTTATCAAAAATGGGTCCCAGTGCGGGACCGACCTGTGGCACGCAAAACGGTTAATTTACAAGCTACGAAATTCTAATTTTCGTTTCACTTCAAAATATAGTGATATTTTATATCAGAATTCATCTCTCGACCTCACTGAGTCCAAATTCGAAATGGAAATTCAGTTTCGAGATCCCGAGCATTAACTAAGCTCAAAAATCCGAAAAATTATATAAATACCATTTTTTGTAAATATTTAGAAAAATGTCCTCTTTTTCTAATTAAAATTTAGCGCACTTCCGGATACTGCTTTTACTTCTACTATCATAATTATTCATGGTTTTTAACTCTCTTTCACCTCAAATATTTATCTCGGGTAAAATAATTACCTAACTAAATAATTACAAAAATATCACTTTTTACAAACTTTGGTAAAATGGTAAAAGTGGTGAAAATCTTACCAGAAGTGAGTTAAGCCATGCAACTACTTGGAGGAGGTCGGTGATGGCGAGAGGGAGCTGCACGTGCCAGCAGTGAGGTGATCGGACGTCGGATGGCGCTCCAGTGGCCGGAAAACTGAATTTCAGGCGGAAACTTCGGCGAGTTCCTGTGGCGGCATTCGCCGGCGAAACGGGACAGGAATGGCGGCGCTGGCTTCGTCGGCGGCAGCTCTTTCACATAGGCTAGCGTGTGGGCGGCGAAGGGCAGAGGTGCACTGGCAGCGGAGCTCGGCAGAAACTCTCTCTTTCTCTCTTTTTCTCTCTTCTAAGCCCTCTTTTGTGAGAATGAGAGTTTCTAGAGGAGTTTTAAACAACTGTAGCCCCTGATTATTTAATTCTTGATATTTTATTAAAATATTCCATAAAATCAAATTTACAACAATGCCATTAGGTATAAAAAGGTCTATTTTGCCTTTTCTAGAAACAAGTTTTCACATTTGAGTTCCAAATATTGAACGGCTAGAAAAAGATCGCATTTATTTAAAAGTAGGATGATAATTTGTCACACTATTTAGTATAATACTAGCACTTAGGAACACTTATTTTAGAGCATTTCCACTGACCATGCAAAATTTCATGTTGATACCATACGTTAGTATAATTCAACCAAAAAAGTCTCGCCAATGGCATACTAAATTGATAGTACGCTATTTTTGTGTATCAAATATAGTACCAAATATAGCCTATGCCAAAAAGATGATTTTTAATCGCAAATGTAAATAGTATTGTTCCAGTTAAAGATGTCATGTGTGGTTAAAACTCATACCTATAATTTAGTTTTGTTGCATCAAAATGGTTGCTCGTAATAATATCCTAAAAGCATTTGGTTTTCTTGTAAAAATATATTATGTTCAATAAACATTTCATTATCTAATTCATGTAGTACTTATAATTTAAGATTATATATATTAAGTAAAATATCTTAGGGCCCCTAGACAAAAAAGATAATAAAGAATTATTCACATTAAGATTTTATGTGTAATAGACACAAATTTTTATCTAGCCTAAACAAATTCACAACCTGCAATGAAATAAAAGTTGGCCACTTGGTTCTTTCCTTTTCTATTGGAATAAAAAATATCTAAAATCACTGCAGTATTGATCTTGAATAGAAATCCTAATATATCTCATATATATTGAATAAAACTAGGTAAAGTATGATTTTAACTAAATGCTGTTTATAAAATCATTAATTTATATTTAAACAACTAAGGATATTTATTTTTACTAAATATTGTTTATAAAATCATTAAATTACATTTAGACAAATAAGGATATTTATCTTAACTCTGAAATAAACAATGAACACATGTTTATAAGACATATTATTTCAGCTAGTTATGAGTACAACCTAAAATAAATTGTTTATTCTCAATTGCTTGGCAATATAACTTTATCGATATGGAGAACATATATTTATAAATATGAAAAATCATAACTCTTATATTTAAAGAGTTAATATTACTTATTTAGCTATGAATATTTGAATAATTAAATCTTTAGCCCTGAGTAATCAATAAAGGAGTTTATTGAATTATAATTTTCTTGATAAAGTTAACTTATCCATTGGACGATATGAGGTAATAAGAAATAAAAAAAGAGGAATTTAGGTGGATGACCAAAATTTTAAATTTGATTAAGTAGATGTCCACTTTTAAAATTTTATAGCTAAATGTCTAGGTATATATATTTTTACACTTGGTAGATTCACATATCTACCAATTTTAGTTACTGTACTGAAATACACTAGGTATATAATTTTTTATACTTGGTATATAAAATTTTACACTTAGTATATAAACATATATACCGGACATTTTGCTATAACATTTGACAAAGAGACATTTACTGAAATTGGGCCCAAAATTTAGTCATATTTCTATAAGCCCCTTAAAATAAGGCAAAAGTAATTTTACACAACTCACTAATTATTGATATTTTTCATTATGATACATATCCACTTATTAATTATTATTATATATCATTAATTTATATTTAATTTAGAGAGTGGTAACAGACCTTTGGTGGATTTGACCACTGATAAGATATGCTCGGATTAATTAAGAGTTAACTAGAATTGGGCCTAATAAATTAGAGCTTAAATTAAATTAGCCCAAGAGTCCCATGTGTACATAGTATAAAATAGGAAAAATGACATGATGTACTATTTTTAGAAAAATATTGCCAAAAATACGACCCGGCCCAATACATTTATTTTAGTATGACCTTTTTTTGAAAATAGGCCACCTTTTAAATTATAAGTTATGCGGTGGCATTTCTGTAAATAAAACCATCTTTTGTGAAAATAAATCATTTATAATAAAAAAATGTACAAAACTATCTAAGAATATTATTGGCTCTATCGATTAGCATGGTCCATTTTGTCCCTCCCATCATGGGATCAATTCCCAAATCAATTCCCAACTCTACAACTTTTTTTCTTTTTCTTTTTCCTTTTTTCTAAACTTTTTTTTTCTTTTTCCTGAACCTTTTTTTTTCTAGCTTTTTTTTTCTTATTCTCTTATAATTTCTTTGTTATCTTCTTTCTTATTCTTTATTTTTCCTTTTTCATTTTTTCTTTTTATTTTTTTTTTCACATCGAATTTTATTACTCTTTTCTTTTTAGCTTTTGTTTTTTTTATTTATTTTAAGCATTTTCCTTTATTTATTCCTTTTTTCATATTTTTCTTTTTTGAATTCATTTTTCAAAACTCATTTTCTTTTTCGTTTTTTTTTTAAAAAAACTAATATTCGAAGCTAGAAACTATTTTTACTTTTGGTTTCTAACTATTGGTTGTGGTCACTAGAATCCAATAGTGAATCAAGAAATAGGAAATCAGAAACCAAATTAGTTTCTAGTTCAAACTAATTTGGTTTCCTAAAAAAAATAAGTTAGTTATTGCTATTCTTGAAATCAAAATCTAAATTAGTATTAAATAGTTTTATGCTGCTTTTACTTCAAAAATATAATTATTTAATTTGATAACTTGATCATATTCTACAACGTCCTTATTCAATGCCTCACTCAATTATTACTAAAGGACATTCTGCAAAAAGGAAGCCACAGTAGTTTTCAGAAAACTGTCATTATTTTCCTGTGATTTGAAAAAGAAACCACAATGGTTTCTATGAAACTTTCGTAGTTTCCTATGATTTACTTAACCACAGAGCATTCTGCAAAATAGAAACCATAATAATTTCCAATAGACCTTCTTGGTTTCCTGTGATTTACTTAGCTACAAAGTATTATGCTAAAGGAAACTACAACGATTTCTATGATTTCTTGTGATTTACTTAGGTACATGAAATTTTGCAAGAAGGAAACCATGATAGTTTCCAGTAGTTTATTGGAAACCTTCGTGGTTTTCTTTGATTTATTTAGCTATAGAGCTTTTTACAAAAAGGAAACCACAATGGTTTCCAAGAAAGATTTGTGATTTTTTGTGATTTTACTTACGTACAAGACATTTTACAAAAGGAAACCAAATTGGTTTCTGATAACTCTATGAAAATAGAGTTATCTTGTGTGTTTTTAGTCTTAGTTTAGTTGCTTTAAAAGAATAAATTGTGTAGTCTAGGTGCCTTTCTTTACTTTATTTTAG
>JXTC01000027.1:1558473-1601529 GCA_002914845.1 Trema orientale | reverse complement strand
GGCGCGCGGCAGGGGCATGGCAGGGAGGCGCATCGACGAAAAATGGCTTCTGCTTGTGCCAGGAGCCCTATTTCCTCATTAAACCAAACGACGTCACGTTTCCAGCGACGTTGTTTGGGTACGACGTCGCGTTTCCAGCGACGTCATACGACAGGTACCCCGTCGCTGGAAAAGCGACGTGAAACATGTATAACTTCGCTGGAAACGCGACGTCGTACATAGCGTTTCCTGTCGCTTAAAAAGCGACGTGAAATAGCGACATACGACGTCGCATTTTCTTATATCTCGTCGCTTTTTATGCGACGCAGAGGCCTGTGTCGTTTTTTTGGCAACGTCAAAGTCCAGTTATTTTCCACGTCGCGCTGACATCATAAAGCGACGTTGAATATAGTGACGGCTTTGCCCTGTTTTGTAGTAGTGAGTCAGCGTATATCTCTGACCAATGCTCTCGATGCTCATCCTCTGCTGCTCAAATGGCCTTATTTAAAAAAGTGTGCATCGTATGATCATTGCATTCGTCAAAGACATAAGCTTCAACGGTGGGCACTGATCATGAGCATTGTTCCAGTCCGAACTATTTTGGCCCAACAGATTGAGCAAGAAGCAACCACATGTTCTCTCTGAGTGGCCTAGCAGATTGAGCTAGAAGCTGAAACCTCTCTCCATCGGTTCCTCTACATTCCACACATTCAACCACCGTGGTTCATGCCCCCCTGGTCGCTCAGAGTTTCAAATTCTTCATTCCAATCATTTATAGAATTCCTTAATTTTATTCTTGACCTGAAAGTAGACAAGAATGATCACCATCTCCTCCTATATGCCTCATGTCTGATAGACCATATTTAGCGTAGCCATAACAAAATGGTTTTTGAGGCCAAGCAGTTCAGAAGTCAATACATTGGCAGCTGAATATTTCGCTGAATTCACTAACTTATAATATCGAGAAATTTGGTTCTGACTCAACTGAACTGGGTTCCGTTGCCAGACAGGTGGCTAAAATTCAATTTGGATGTGCGTGTGTGAGAGTCAGACTCAGCCATTCTCATCAGAGATCACACGGGAGTCATAAGGGCGGCCTATGCTAATGCAAAAAACTTCACAAATCCCCTTCTAGCTGAAGCTGCAGCTCTACTGGCAGGTATCCGGACTGCGATTGACTTGAAATTCGACAATGTGGTGTACAATGGTCTTATACGCTCCATCAGCAATTGGGAAACTTCCTTGTTCCCAAGACAAGCCAACTTTGGTGCTCACAACTTGGCCAAATGGTGCTCTCAAATGAATGTATTAGGCTCCATTAATTGTTCACTTTTACCGCTTTCTTTAGTTTGCATGGACTCGGTTTTGCCTTAATGGTCCATTAATGGTCCGCCTTTGTATTTTGAGCTATGCTCTTTTTAATTGAAACTATTTTCATTTCTCATCCCAAAAAAAAAAGAGGGCCGTGCCGTACAATAGTATCTGCCAATATTAATAACGTAGGAACAAGTATTCCAAGAATCGAAAACAAAAGGTTGGGTTTTGCAAATTACACCGATTAAAAATAAATATTATTATACCAGTTCCTAATTCATATAAAATTTTTGTTTATATATATAGCTATGGTTCACAAAATAAACACCCTAATTTGTCATGACCTAAAATCTACGGTTAAAAATTTGGATGTTGAGTAATTATCTCTCAATCAACTAAAAAAAAAAAAAGAGAGACAAATTAGTCCTTTCATTAAATTAAACATAGATCAAGCAAACTAATCTCAGTGTACGTACTTTAGTTGTGCGCATTTGGAGAATTAGGGCTTAATAAACAAGTAACGATCGATTGATGCTTGACACGTCTTGATCTCTTAAAATGAAGGGACAATTAATGTTTTAACATCTTGTTCTTTTCTTTTCCATACCGAAACCTAGAAAGGGAAAAGGAAAAATAGATGTTGAATACTAACACCACAAGAAGAAAAGTTTTTACAGACTCCTAAAGCGATTAGGGAGTGTTTTCCACCTCTTTCGTTTCCTTTTCCTTTATATAACCAAGGCCTAATTACGAAGCAAACTTTTACTTTAACTAGTGTATATGTCACAAAAGGAAATTCTTTGATAAAGAAACTTGATAAAGAAATTAACAAGCTTAGATTCCTTCCGGCATGAAAAACACCATTAAGAGTACATTTGAGACAAATAAACGCATATTTGAAAGATCCAAGTTTATTTACAGCCTCATTATCGCTTATAAAAGCAGTTACTGTGCATTAGCTCTTTCCACAACAAATTGATCAAATGGCATAATCTTTTACTTACATATATTAATTCTCCACTTTATTTCCTTTTTCCTTTAATTAACCCGAATCAAATAAATATGTTTATGACTTTTACATTGGTATTCCCGAATTATGGAACATGATAGTCTGTCTGTAGTGACCCATCGGCACTATAGCGCCTAACGAAAAATGTGAGTGCGCGTTTTATAATATTTTTCAAACTTCTCAAGAAGTTATACCCTGCCTTATTTGCCTGTGTAACAAAACTCACGTCGTGTGTAACTTTTTTTCCTCGGGCACAAGTCCAAATAAGGCATTCTAGCTAAGGCCTATTCATCTATAGATATTAAATAAATAGATATATATGGAGGAACGAAAAGAAAGCATAGAGGGATCTCAACTAGCTAAGATTGATACCCACCTAAGAATAACTCTAAGGGGCTGTTTGGTACAAGGTAATCTCAGTTTTCAGATTAATGAGAATGCTGAAGATGCTGATATGATTGTCTGATATCCAGAATAACTGTGTTTGGTTGCACACAGTAATCTTGTCTATGATTCCTGTGATGTTAGATAACTGTGTTTGGTTGCGCATGGTAATGTGCTTAAATTAAAAATAAAAAATAATTAAAAAAAATTAAATTACTTATAAAATAATAAAATTTGTTAGTATAAAATAAAATAATTTGCTATGATTCCTAGGATGTCATATTTTTTTTTTTGTTTCATTTTTTTAGGTGGGTTTTAGATGGGAGATCATTTGAAATCTACATGTTTTGGTAACTTTCAGATGACCCCCACTTAAGAGGATTTGATTCTCGAGGTGATTACTTTACTGGTGTTAAAATTGTACCAAATATAGGGATGCATTGAGATACCTATTCCCACCTAAAGATTAACCTATACCAAACGGCCCTGGGCATGGGATGAGCTATCCCATACTAGTGCCAAATTTTAGCATTTAGTAAAAGAAGAAAAAAAAAGAAGGAAAAACTTGTCTCCAATGAGGTACTTTATTTAGCATAATTTTTAACATGTCTTATTTTTCTTGCCAAATATATCACATGTTAAAATTTAGCATATGATTGCCATTATTTTGGATAAACATATATATTAATTTTATAAAATTAACAAATATAATATATATACTTTTTCTTTTATTAAATTTTATTTACAATTTTATTCTTATCAAGAAATTTTAGTAAATTAGAGTCCCAGTTCACTTTTTTTCTACTCAAATACCTCATGAAATTACCAAAGAAATAAAGAAAATACAAGTGGGAGGAAAGACTGGAAAAATATTCACACTTGATTAAGATTATCAATGGATTTATTAAAGAATTGAAAAGTAGCTAGTGCTTGTTAAATTTTTACGAGGGCAAAGCTAACCGTAATATTATTGTTTTTTCTCTTTTTTTTTTTTTTTTTTTTTTAGTGGAGCCAACTGTAAGATTATTAAATCTAAAGTAAAAGTATATTTACATTCACAAATAAAAAGCTATTAAAAATATAAAATAAAAGCATGTTAGCTAGAAACTTTTAAACTATTATGTTAACTTCGAAAACTGTCTTAGTACAGTATAAAGTTACAAGTGCAAAATCAGGACATTCTTTACGCAAGATGGAATCAATCGCAACATATTATAAATTGGGAAACACTTAGATATTCCATCGTAGTCATACGTGACATAGTCATAAAAATTGTTTCAATTAGGTCAAACATATTTCATACTAGTAACACTAGTACCATATTTTATCAATATTAATATATTATCATCAGCTCTCCCTAGATTGTCAAAAGAGAAAATGCAGCCCATGAGTGGTATGGACAGTAGTAGTATGGATGCGAAGACTACTAGCAGTACTTTGTTCAAGAAGGCCATGAAAAATCTGTGGGAAGAGGTCATATTTGAATACGCTTATTCGGAGGACGCTCACCTTGCAAAGATCACCAGCTCAGGGGACACCGCGTTGCACGTAGCAATCGCCGATGGCCCCGAAGACTCCGTTCACAACCTGATAGAAGCGATAAAGGCGAAACACGGCGATTCCGGATTGAAAGCGGCACTCGGGATCGAGAATAGTGAAGGGAATACTCCACTGCATGTTGCGGCAGCGTTGGGGAACGTAAGCATGTGCGAGGAAATGGCCCTAGCCGACCCGGATTTGGTTACTGTCAGGAACAAGCAGGGCGAGACGCCTCTCTTCTTGGCGGTTCAGCAGGGTAACAAGGAAGCTTTTCTCTGCTTGCACTCCATCTGTGGCTTTGAGCGCGGCCAGGCCTGTTGCACGAGGCCGTCCAACGGCGAGACCATACTACACTGTGCGATTGTTGCTGCAAACTTTGGTAAGTAAGTACGTACGTATCTTAATTGGCAAATTATATTCATCTTGTTCATGATTTTAAACTGGTCATCAAAAGAGATCATTCGTTGACATGAGGTAGCTAATTTTAATTTCACCAAAGACACAGAAGAAAGTACAATCGATTAAAAATTTCTATTACGTGATCAAGTGGTAGTGTACAAAACTCATCATATATCCAAGAACAACATAGTTATGATCTAAATTCCAGAGTAATTTTTGATCCAAGCATACACATACAAGAAATAAAGAACACAAGTAATTACTCCTATGAGTGACAATTGATTCTTCATGCTCATCTAACTTTTGTCAATGTCAATCTTTTATTCAACAAATTTGGCGAAAACAGTTTATGGTAAGAGCATGATTTTGGCAAATGTTCTCCTAAATCCACCTTTACACAAAAATTAAAGATAAAGCTCTATTCCAGTCATGATTATTTATTATATAGTACATTGTTCACTCAAATATTTTTCCCTTAAATGTTTAGACATAACATCTCTCCATAGTTCTCATAAATATACTATACATAATATATATATATAGGGCACCAATCCAGTAAGTATTTTTTAGGTATCATTTTGACCAATTAAAATTTATTATGCACATTTTTTTATATTTAAAAGTAACACATGCTACGTATATAGATACAAATAACACACTCAAAGAAGGAGAAACCATCGAAACCTTGACCAAGAATAATATTTACAAGAAAATGATAAAATTTGATGGCAATGCTAAGTTAAAAGGTTTAGCCTGTACTTGCGCTTAAGCTAATTCTACATATATATCATGCTAACATTTTTTTATATATATCATGCTATATATATATATACAAATAACACACTCGAAGAAGAAGGAGAAACCATCGAAACCTTGTCCAAGAATAATATTTACAAGAAAACGACAAAATTTGATGGCAATGCTAAGTTAAAAGGTTTAGCCTGTACTTGCGCTTAAGCTAATTCTACTTATTACATATTATTACATAGAGAACGACAAATATTAATAGATTATCACTTAATATTAACATCTATGAAATAATATTACTGGCTAATTAATCACCATTTATTTGAAATCATTATTGATAAAAACAAATAGTCAAAACTAATTATTTTTCACTTAATTCTAATTATTACATACTATTTGATACTAATTAGTTACCATTTAATTAGAATTCTTAGTTCTTATCAAAAGCTAATTAATAATAGCAATTATTATTAAATCATAGTTGTAATACATTATTGACCATAATTTAAAATGCTATTTATTATCATCTACTGTTTTAGAGGATCCTAACCATTTAGATGGTGCAAGTTCGTTTTTCCTTTTTGTTTTTCATTTTTTTGGTTTTAACATTTTATAATGCCAAATGTCTATCTGTAGTGCAATAAAATGATGAACACTTTTTTGTTTTTCTTAAAGGTAGTATTATTAAATTTTAGGAATGTTTTCCTAAATAAACTATAACACATATGCACACAAGTCACCAAGTAACAAGTACCGATTTGCACATTATATGTGCACACACAATACTTGTTAGTTGTTACCTAATGTATGTCTATATTAGATGCACATGTGTCACTGGATACTCGGTGCGTGCACTTTTGCACATCATAATGAGCTACATAGAAAACAAAATAAACTCAGATATAAAGATAATAATAAACCATCAACATAGAGTTCATAAAGCAACGTGGCCAAATAGAGTAATAGAATTATAGAACCAACATCTAAATCATGAACCAACCATATAAACATGCATAAACTAATACCCAAACCGGATTTCATAAGCTAAATAAAAAGTAGAATGAAACAGCCAAGACCAAAACAACAAAGACCAAACCAACAGAGACACAGAGCGAGAGAGAGAGAGAGAGAGAGACCCGCAGTTAAGCAATACCAGAAAAGAGAGAGGGTCGAGACTAGAGAGAAAGAGAGAGAGGTTTTAGTGAGAAAAAGAGAGAAATGGTCAACTTTGGGAGTTTTAGCAGAGAAAGCCTATATCGATGCGTCTAACTCGTCTACATAGATCCTAGAATGCTCTTGAATTACCAAATTGGCAACATTTTGCCTTATTAATAGTATTTTACCGTAGAAAACCCTATGGTGATGTGTGATCTTAGATATTTTGCAGTTCATTATTGGCACCAAAACCTCTGGCAATATATAGTCAACATTGTGTCGAAACAGAATGAAAAATAGGTGCCATCTTTACGTATGCTTTGAGCGTTGGAGTAGCCCCCGAAATTGGGGATTTTTATTACACATATTCCTACGTGTGTTACCATAACACATCAGCATATGATTCTTTCCCGATGGCTTAAAAGGAACGTGTTGGGAAAAAGCTTCTTTCTTGTAGTGGTGGTTCATCTTACTTGCAAGAAATTATCAACAGTCTTGTTAGTAAGAAAGAATTATTACAATGTCAGTTTCTGTCTACCTAAAATCTCCAAAGGTCCAAACTTACACTTTCTAATTTTCTACTAATCTAAAAGCCCCAAGAATTTATATTTACACTCTTAGCTTTCATCACAAAAACCCGAAAAGTCCATCCACCAAGTTACATTGTTGCACTCACTCTCTCTCTCTAACTCTTATAACAAATCATTGAAAACAGAGCTTATTTATAGAATAGAAACAACTAGAATCCTAGTCCTATTAGATTCCAGCCTCCTCGGTTAGATTATGGAATGGTAATCAAATAAAACAAATCTCAGATTTATTTGATTAGAGTCCCAATCAATCTAAATTCTCCCCCTGAGTCAAACTAGTATGAATCTTTGTTGCATTTTCAACAACTATATAACATTTCAAGAGCAGACAAAAGGAATAATAAAATAGAACGAAATAAAAACAGCTACACAACAATCTCCAATTTGAATATTGAATTCAATTCCTTAATTGTTTACTTCCTCCAATTACCATGAACTAATCTCTTAGGCTTCGTTTGGTATACAGGATAGGATAGGATATGATTAGATTGGACTATTTTAAAGCATTAGATTGGATTGGATAAGATATGATAAAATAAGATTATATTCTAATCCTATTACATGTTTGGTATGCTACTTTTTGTTATAATATGATTAGAATGTGTGTTACATAGTTTTAACTAAATAACACATTTGAGGTTTGATTAATTAGAAAAATACCACTTTCAAAAATTAATTTAGAAAGATACTATTTTAAAACTCAATTTTATAAAATATCATTTTTAAAAACTTATTTACAAAAATACCATTTCTAAAAATATTTTGAAAAGTACCACGTTAAAACTTAATTTTGAAAAATATTATTTGTTAGAAAATAATTTTCAAAAATACCACTTATAATAAAATATTTCTAAAATTATCATTTTTGGTTTTACCACTTTTATAAGTTAATTTCGAAAATACCACTTTTAAAGTTTAATTAAATTTTTAATCCCTCCCAATCCTAAATTCTCAAGAGTATAAGATTATCCTTTTCTAAGGATATTATTTTTGGAATGGACCAAATATGAGATTATTTTAATCCAATTCAATCTCATCATTATCCTATATTCCAAACATGGTCTTATGCTCTTGGATAATTGGTTTTTACATCATTTATCCAAAGACTATTCTTGCTTTGAAAACTTGCCACTTGATAGCTTCCTCATGAATTGGAAATTCCCCAAGGAATCTTTAATTTGTGACCAGTACCACCCACCCTTGAATTTGCCTTGCAGGCCAAGCCTCTTTTATCATCATGTCTTTTATTAATCCAAACATCGTGTACAAGCTATTACACCCTCCATCACTCTCATATACAGAATTATACAATATATAGAAGTACCATGTGAGTAGACTCAATTACAGAGACATCAAGCTCCCTCACGGCTATCAAATCCTACTTCAAGTCTTTGATGTGCCTTTTGCCTATTGTCATTCGATCTCTTCACTTTTACCAAATCAGGATAGATAATTCCAACTCATCCAATCACAATGTTCGTTTCTCATGAAAATCATGTAACCACTAATTTATCTGCATTGTGTAAATTAATACCACCATGGGCTTTATGAAAGAGTAGGCAGCTTGAATGAAAGGTCTAATTAATTCTTCTCACTTTTTTTTTTTTCTTTTTTCTTTTTTGAACTTAGCGGCAAAATCTTTGGACATTTGTATTTTCTAGAAGCCAATTATACCCTAAGTTCTCTATTCCCATCTATGATTTTTTTTTTTTATTCTGTTCTTTATCTTCTTTTTCTTTGGTTGAAACTTGAAATCATTAGTCTCAACCAAATTTGTTTCTAATATCAGTTACTGCCAAACCAATTTGGCGAAGAGCAGGCTTGATATAAATTCTAGGTGATCTAAGCATACATATATATACGAGAACATGCTCAAGTATTTAATATAGTTCAACCTAATTGCTTACGTACGTCTGTTGGGAGATGGCAAACAATCTTTTGACTAAGAAACAGATAATTACACCTTAATATTCATCCATTTGAAAGCCCAGAAGCCCACAATTACATACGTTTTAGTTTTCACCACTACTAGAAAAACCACTTTCCGCATCACTTTATATGTGACGTCATTAGATTCTACGTCGCTTGCCAAAGCGACGTATAAGTGACCATTATAGTAAGTGCAGGGTTTTCACATCCCTTATAAAGCGACATCATAGACCTACAATGTTACGTATAAAGCGATGTCGTAGACCTACCATGTTATTTAAAAAGCGACGTCATAAACTTACCACTTCATTTAAAAAGCGACGTCATAGATCTACGATGTCTCTTCTTAAGTGACATCGTAGACGTACGACGTTATTTTATAAATGACGTGAAAATATATTCCAGGAAGTTTTTTCAATTTTAAATTCGTTAAACCTCCTAGATTTCATTTATATTGAAACAGAATTATAATTTTTATCGAACCACATAGCAGACAACACCAGATTCACATCAACTTATGTACATATACAGTTCCAAAAGTTTCCACATCAAATACCCCAGAAGTATAAAATAAGTTTCGTTACTAAACTACTGATAACTAGATCTTAGAATTAATATGAAATTACATTTAGCAAATTCAAACAATAATCTTTAGTAGCAATCTTTTACAAATTCTCAACAACAATCTTAATCTAGAAAATATTTAGCAAATTTAAAATAAATCAAGCAACCTATTATTATAGTTCCAGATTATAAAAAAACTAAAAATATACATATATCAAATCCAATTTAAAAATGATAATTGAAAAAAAATTAAAGGTTATACAAAACAAAATATAAATAAAAATTCCAAAGAAAAAAAATTAACAATAATTATCTCTAAAAATTGCCAAAATTTGTAAAAGTCACTAAATGATCAATCCCATTTTCAACTGCAACAAATAAACAAGAACATATATTTAATTTCTTTTTATTTTTTTACGTTAAAAAATATGAAAAATTACAAAAACAAAAATCCAAAATGTCAATTGTAAAATATAACAAAATAAAAACACCTAAATCTAAAATGAAACTTAAAATTTAACATAAAAAAATATACATGTATATATATGCTGTCAAATGGACTTAAAATCTGAAATATGAAAAGCAAAAGGAAAAAAGATCGGTTTTAATTTACAACTACGAATGTTTCACTCCTATTCAAATATACAAAAGCAACAAATTTTTCACATCATAGAGGAAAAAATTCAAAATATCCTAAATCTTAAACCTAAACTAAAAGATCTAACATTTTACAAAAATATTCGGTTTAAATCAAATTCCATGGCTACATTATACAAAATTTGGTGAAAAAATTGAATATTTTAAGCTTAAAGTACCTTAAATCACCACAATCTATGGTGGAAATAGGGAGGGGCGCGGTGGTTACTGTGAAGCGAATGGGAGATTACTCTCCTTCGAAAATGGGATCTACATAAAAGCCCTAACAAAAAACAAATAAAAAATGAAAAATTCTTAAATCTTAAACCTAAACTGAAAGATCTAACATTTTGCAAAATATTCGGTTTAAATCAAATTCCATGGCTACATTATACAAAATCTAGTGAAAAAATTAAATATTTTAAACTTAAAGTACCTTAAATCGTCGGAATTTATGGTGGAAATAGGGAGGGGCACAGCAGCAGCTGTGACTGTAAAGTGAAAGAGAGATTACTCTCATTCGAAACAGGATTTGCATACGAACCCTAACAAAAAAAAAAAATAAATAAATAAAACACTATATGACGTCGCGCCGTGTGCCTCATTAATTCACTTTTCACGCCGCTTTAAAAGTGACGTGGTAAACTTATTGTTTTATATGACGTCATACCGTGTGCCTCATTAATTCACTTTTCACGCCGCTTTAAAAGTGACGTGGTAAACTTATTTAAAAAATAAATAAAAAAAAAATAAAAACTGAATTATATAAAACAAAAAAGTTAAAAAATATATTTGATGTCACCTTTTAAGTGACGTCGTAGACATAGGACGTCGTTTTATAAGTAACTGGTAAACTTATTTTAAAAAAAATAAATAAAAAATAAAACTGAAATTATATAAAATTAATAATTTAAAATTTAAAAAATATAAATGACGTCTCTTTTTATGCGACGTCATATAGTAATTTTCAACGTCGCGTTTTATGTGATGTGATATACCTATTTCATCGCTTTTCCAATAATATAAGTCTTTCTACCTCAACACTGAAAACGCGAAGTAAAAATCGGAATACTCTACTACGTCGCTCTTTCTGTGATGTTATAGGACATATTTTTTTCACGTCGTGTGACTTCTCAAAGAGACGTGGAATATGGTGACGTCATAGCCTCCTTCTATAGTAGTGCACTAACCTAAACACTCTTACAGCGGTAAGTACAGTATCAAATTTTCATTATCTAAAAACTCTAAATGTCTTATGATCACTAAGTTATACTGTTGCTGCTATTCATATCTTTCTCTCTCCGGCTCTCACATCACATGAGTGAATAAAAAGCCTATTTATTGAGAAGAAACAACTCGAATCCTACTCCTATTAGACTTTAGCCTTTTCGTCTAAACAATGGAATCGTAGTCAAATATAAAATTTCTCCGTTTATTTAACTAGATCACGAGCTATCTAAACTCTTCCCTACGTGGAATTAGTATGAATCCTAGTTGCATTAAATCTCCTTTTGATTTAACAACCACACATTAGGCACTAGTAACGTAGATGAGCACTTCTAATTTAAAGTTGAGTTCAAAGTACGTATTAGATCGTGGAAACTTTAAATATATTATTTAATTTAATGTTTTACTGTTAATAATTTTTTTTTTGTCTTTGGAGTTGTTGAGCGTGGGATATTTATAAAGACTCAGTTTGGTGCTTCTCAGAAGACTATCCACTAAATAAAAAAGGGAAAATTAATTGGATGATATAAAGATCTTATGTTTTTTTTTTTTTGGAAGAAAATATAGAGATCTTATGTTGGTTTAGCGCGTGTTATTATTCTTTTTTCCTTTTTTGTCGATGTCTATTTCCATGATTTATGCATTTTATGCCAACATTTTTACCATCGGGTTTATGACAATCGTAAACCATTACGTCCATTTTTAACTATATATAAAACTAACTGTGTGTCCTAATAGGAGTGCCTAGTAGAAATATTCATTGCTGTAGCTTGTACATCAAGAGTAGTAAGTTCTTACTAGGACATAGGACCAAAGTTTGCTTGGATACAGTCTTTTTTAATGAAAAAATTTATAGGATCTTCTCAAGTAAAATCCTGAAATGATCTTAATCTTCTATTTCATTCAAACAAACAAAAAATAGAAAATAAAAATACATCCAATCAAGCCAAAACTATGAATTAAACGATCACATAATAATAGTACTACTCTTGGGCTATAAATAGTGGCTGGAGAATTATCATCAGTACTAGACAAAATTGTACATGAGAGGAAATTCAGTCAAAAAGAAAGTTTGTTAAAATATAATTTACGAGTTCAAAACTCTGACTTTATTCTTTAAATAAATTAAAGGAGTTTTGTTTACCGTGTGGTTGTACGAATTCTTGGTTAAATCATGTTTAAGATTGATATTTTTGTTATGTCCTCGTGCATGTTTTGTATGTGTTTCACAAGTTCTCATCTTATTCGATGCATATAACAACGACTAGAATTTTTTATTCATACCAAAGAAACAGTCTAAACATGAAATATATATATTCTTTTGTAACAGATTTGGCATTTCAAATAATTTGTTTGTACGAAGATCTTGTTAATAAAGTCAACATAAAGGGAGATACCCCACTCAGAATTTTAGCACACAAGCCTTCTGCTTTCAAAAGTAGTAGCAAGCTTGGACGATGGGACCGAATCATCTATAAATGTAAGTAATATCTTCGAACAAAAGTTTCACATTTAGAATTATCCCTGATTAATACTTATTATTATTTTTCTAATTAGGAATTTAATGGTATCCATTAAATCTTAATTCAATTGAATCTTTTGGGTATTTTCTTCACAATTTTTTCTTGTGATACTTCGAGAACTTATTAAGCCATGTCCCTATTAAGCCTGATCATCCCAAGGATTTGTTTTGCGGTTCCAAAGTCCTTCATTCGAAACTTTTTTAGAATTTCCTTTCAGCTTATCGATATCTTGCATACAAGCACTTGCAATCAACATGTTATCTATGAATAACAGTAGAGAGTTGTCAAGTTTCTACACATAACAAAACCAAATTATTGCTATACATGAATCGATCGAACTTGTTATATCACATTTTTGGATCTTGTTTTAGACTATACAAACTAATGCGAAGCTTGTTATAAAGGTTAATATTCATGCTATCTTTTTTATAAATATAGATAATACATTCATATCTTTTTTTTTTGTCTCAGTGTCCCTTTCAAGTTTCATCTTGGTTTCTATGGTTGTTTGAAAGGTACAATTGTGAAGCCGCTGCAGGAATCCAAGTCATATGTAAAGTTCAGCTTCAATAATAGCAGTACCGATTCACAAAACAACTATACTTGGGCAAAATATTGCATCGATTTTCTGCGGAAATACGTTGTACTGATTGGTACGTGTTACCGTTAATTATTACCTTCTTTAAGTCAAATATTTGCCAATATTTGTCTTTCTTTGCCTATATTTTTATTCGGGATATATATGCATTGTAGAGAAGATAATATACGTACACATAAATTTCGTATTTAGAAAAAGTTATAAATATTTGATGTACAAAATTGGATATCATATATCACTCAAAAAGGAAAAAAAAAAATGAATATGGTAGATGATATTGGACAAATTCGAAAAATAAAGAAAAACCTTTAATTCCAATATTAGAGGTGGCAAAACGGATCAGATCGGCAATCTAGCCCTCACGGGCCGGCCCGACCCGGCCCGCCATTTTTTTAAAAGTTTTTAAATAAATTTAAATATAAAATTTTTTTCAATACTTATAAATACACATCCCTTCACTTTTTTTTTTCACTCATTCAAATTTCAATCTAATTCTGAATAATTTTCTTAAAATTTTTGTTTTAAACTTTTTTTTATCATCTATTCAAATTATATACTTTTAGCTTATTTAATTATTTATAAATTTTTATCAATAGGAAAAAAATATAACATATTATTTATTTTTTTATAAATTTTATTTTTAAATTTCTAATATTTTAAACTAATTATACAAATAATAATCTTATTTTTTTTAAAAATTGCTGTAGTTTAGGCCTAGAACGGGCAGACCTGCCCGTTTCGGGCCTGGCCAGCCTTAGAGCCCGAGCGATCCTACGGGTCGGGCTGAGCTTTATTTTTAAAATTTCGGGTCGGGCCGACCCGCTTTCTTAGATGACCCGACCCGTTTTCCATCCCAAGCCTGTTTTGGGCTGGCCGTCCTAGCACGCCCCGCCTCTTTTGCTACTTCTATCCAACATTATAATTATTTCCAAAAAGAAATACACTAAAAGGCACCTGTGGTGATAATAAGTACCGGACGCTAGCTAATAGAAGTAGGTCCCTTAATTTTAAATTTGTATGTGGATCCCATATTTTTATTAATTGCGATGCTAAGCAGCACAACAGTCTCGAAGCATACTCTTTTTAAAAGTATTCACTTTTCATTTTTACTCTTTATTTATATGTATATGATAATGATTTTTATGCAAAACACAATAAAAAATTGATTTATGATCCACCTAGTTATACAAAACTGTTTCTTTTTTTTATTTATTTTTTCACAGTAATCACTAACAACAATAGATTTTGTTTTTGTTCTCAGTTATAAAACAAAACTTTGAAAACAAAAAGAGAGAGAACAAAGAAAAATAAACCTAACTTTTTATGTTAAGTTCCGTATATGACTTTGTTTTTCTGAAACTATATATTTCAACAAATAATAGCCGAACATCTAATAGTGGTGCATGTCTCATATATTTGCTAGGGTAGGACTAGAAATCACACTCGAAGTCTCGAACCTTATAATATAATCGAATCTTTTAAAATATATATCTATACTTTTTTTAAAAAATGTATTATATGGCCAAACATCCTCATCACTTTTCTGATTTCAGTGAATCCCTCAGAAGCTGATCCAGAAGCAATAAAGGTTGTTCATACTACACGACAAACAGGTTAGTAATATTTACAAAGAAAATATCCATTAGACAATATATGATTGCTACAGAAAATTTATAAAATTATGTGAAAACAGAAAAAAAAAAAAAAAAACAATAATGATTCAAGATAGGTATCTATGGACCATAAGATCTTGTCAACATTTTTTTTTATTCCAAATTAAGGGTTGGGATTTAAATTTTAGACCTCAATATTAGAAGTAAAGTGTGGTTATAAATCAAGCTATATAATTATGATACCAAAACTTTGCACATAGAAACTGACATCAATGATGTTGGATTCATTTCTGCAATTTGGGCCTCTTTTAAGAATTGCCACAGGGCCAACTATGTCTTGGAAGTCTCAAAGAAGTCATGAGTACGCTGTACCTATATCTGATGCTACATGACACATTAATACTGTAGAAAACAAGGTTTACTCAATTTCAGGTTAAACACTTTCACACACATGCTATAAATCAAAATAAAACAACCCAAGAATCAAAGAGCAAATACAAACATTCACACAACTCACACACATGATTTAAGTGGTTCAACCAATATGTGGTCTATGTTCACTGTGCATGCAACTCTTCTTAGATCTCAATCTGAATACAAGGTACAAGCACTCAATCTCACGATCAAGCAATGTTCACTTAGTGCTTTTAGTACAGAGTGTTTTCTGGATGTCAACTCTCGGTACTAAAGATTTACATAATAAGGCTATATATATATACCTATTCCTTGAGCCTAACTCACGAAATACTTTAGCCCTAGTTTTCTTTCCAAACATGTTATTAAGACTTTCCTAAAATCGCTTCAATCTTGTACAACCGTGCAAAACTTTGTACAACCTTGCAAAACCTTGTACAATCTTGTAATTGAGACTTTTGTGCAACCTTGTAAAACCTTGCTCCATCAAAATCCCAAAAAATCTCCACCTTGACTCTGAATTTGTTTCATACTCTAGAATTGCCTACTCAGTCCCTAAGGGCTTAGTTGCCTTCTATTCTCAGCAAGTCCAAATAGTGTTTTAATTTGGTTTTCAGAAGTACCTGTGTATTCAAAAAATTTGTATATCCCTTCTTTTTTGCAAATACAAACTTTACTATAAACCTTTTTATTTTGTAAAACTTTTTATCTCTGTAAAACTTTGACTATGTGCGAGCTCAATTTTTATGTAATGTCTAGCCCATTAGATATAATGAGCGAATAATTAATGTGTCATAACATATAACTATAGTTGATCGCTATAGTTCACTTGGAATCCAAGTAGATACTATGGATGTAAGATTGGTACAAACGATTGTAATAAGTCAAAGCCACCACACACGCATCGATCCTTCCCTGAAGAAACCATTTACCTTATTGGCCTAAGAATATTACAAGATACTTCAATCAGTATAGATCTTTTTACACTTTAAACTATGTGGGTTACCGGTCACATCAACTCTTATGGTCCTACTATATATTTCAAGAGATAAATATACACATTTAACATCTTTTCTCTAATTCTTTAGGATATACTTTTCTATAAAAGCTTTTCTTTTAATAAACTTTAAAATTTTTTGAAAACAATGCTGTGCAATGATGTTATACATGGTCTATGTTCATACTATAAAATTATCATGTAATTAAACAAGCAATGGCATATTATAATTAGATAAAAATTTTAATTAGCATAATCATGTAACATAGAAAAGAATCCATATAAATTAAACGTGTAATACATAGCATCATTCAAATAAACAAGAAACCTATAGAAGAATTAGTTACAATAATAAAATATGAATAAATCCTATGTGAGAATTACTTACCTCATACTCATAGCAATTTAGGTTTTTTGTGTGAAATACTTATGCCACATGAGTCTCAACGTGTCTTATTTCCTATAACCATATGTGGTATATGTATTTCATTTATCAAAAATCAAATATCTCATGCTATATATACAATCTATAGATAGAACTGTATTCGTAATAAAGTAACAAATCATGAAATTATAACAATATAAATCTGAGAATTTCACTGAACAATAAGCACTTAAGAAATTCTAGACTACTGTAGAAAATTATATTTCATACAAAACTTTATAAAGATCATGGTAATATATTCTCACAAAGAGATTTAGAATTTTAAACTACTATTTTATATGTCTTACCGATTTCTAAAAGTAGAAGTTGAAATCTGTCAATTCCATGAGTAGTAAATCAAGTTCTTTTTCATCTTTTTCAATTGTTTCTAGCTCACATGAAACTAGTCTTTGATTTTTCTCTACCTTAACTTGCACATTCTAATTAATTAACTCCTTTGTAGTCTTAGTTTGAATTTTTCGAGACAAATAGGCCATTTCTCTACTCATTAAATACCTTTTGTGTTTAGGTTCTACGCACCGAAGCATATAGCCATTTACGCTTTCTGGATAGCCCAAACAAATACATTTCAGAACCCTTGGTTTGAGCTTGTCTTGTCATATGTGTGTAAAGTACACCTAATTAACTTTAAATAATCAACAGGCTTTCTAGACCACTTTTCTTCAGAAGTTTTGAACTCAATGGCAGAAGAAGGATATCTATTGATAAGATAACAAGTTGTCTGTATAGCTTCAGCCTAAAACGCTCTTGGAAAACCAACACTGATTAACATACACCTTACCCTCTCAAGGATTGTTTTATCCTTTTTGCAAGCCTATTTCGTGCAGTGTATCAGTTGATGTCTTATGCCTTGTAATACCTTTTCTCTTGTATAGTTTGTCAAAATCAGCCAAAAAATACTCTAAACTATTGTTTGTTCTTAATCTTTTCCGCTTCTGCCTAGTTTGATCCTCAACAAGAGCTCTATTCTAAAAACTTGTCAAATGCTTCAATTTGTTGCTTCAAGATACAAACCTACATTTTTCTTGAATAATCATCAATTATGATTAGGATATACCTACTCTACCACGTGACTAAACTCTTGAAGCTCTCCAAAATTCTAAATGAACATAATCTGGAGTCCCCTTAGTATAGTGAACTTTTTTTACCAAATTTCACTTTACAAGCTTTGCCAGAAATGCCCTGCTCACAAAATTCTAATGCATCAATTTTGTCTCCACATAGTAGCCCCTATTTACTCAGTTCACGCAGCCATTTCTTACTCATATGGCTCAACTACGATGCTATAAAATGGTTTTATTAGTCATCATGCTTGATACTATAGAGACAGAAACAATAACAATTGTTCTAAGTAAAGAGTATAACCTATTCTTCTTATATTTTTTCATAACAACTAATGATCCTTTAGTAACTCTAAGAACAATATTTTCAGCCTCAAAAGAACACCCATTTGAATCCAACGAGCCAAGAGAAATCAAATTTATTTTGAGTTTGAGGACATTTGCTATCTTTTATAAAAGTCGTTCCATCTTATTGAACATTTTAATTCTGATAGTTCATATTCTAGAAACTTTATAGGCTTTATATTTTCCAAGAGCACTGTGCCTCTTTCTTTCTCTTCAAATGACTCAAACCATGACTTATTTGGAGTCGCATGGAATGAGCAATCTGAATCCATGATCAACTCCTTTCTTGAATCCTCTTTTACTGAACCTAGAACCCCTACTAACTCATAGCAATTTGATACAATGGTTGTATCATCTAGTTCTCTTCTATTGTTGTTATTAATTGGACTTCTTCCTTCTTTCGGAGCAATCTCTTCTTTTATGATCTTGCTTATGATATTGATAATATTTAAATTGACTTTTATCTTGACTTAGATCTATTGTTCTTATTATTTTTCTTCTCAAGCCTTCCCCTTGCTATCAAAACCACACTTATATTGCCACCTTTGTCTTCATATATTAACTGCAACTCCTTTGAATTCAACATTGTAGTAACCTCATTCTAGGAGAAAGTCTCACGACTATACATCATGACATCAATAAAGTTAGAGTAATCTTTTGGTAATGAACTCAGCAATATAATTACTTGTTCTTCATCATCTATAATGACATAAATATTGTCAAGATCAAGAATTACCTTATTGAAATCATTAATATGTTCATCCATCGATTTATTTTCTTCTGTCTTGAAAGTGTGCAATCTTTTCTTCAACTATAGCTAACTGGCCAGTGATTTTGTCATGTAGAGAGTCTCAAGTTTGCTCCAAAATCCTGCTGTAGTCTTCTCCTTTGACACTTCTAAACTCAAAAGTATGGCGCTATGAGCTTTTTCTACAATTGTTTTCTTCTCATTTGTTGAAAAAGAAGCTGATAAATTAGATTCTTCACTTAAATTATCACAAAGTTCCTATTGAACCAGCAAAGCACGTATCTTGATTTGCAACAACCCAAATTATTCTTCCACTTCAATTTTTCTACATCGTAATTCATTGATGCCATTGATGAACCAGATCTTCAAAACGAAACAACACTTTGTCTTTGACACAGTTTGTAGAAAACAAAGTTCACTCAATTTTAGGTTAAATATTTTCAAACACACGCTATAAATCAAGACATATAAAATAACCTAGGAATCGAAAAGTAAATTAAAACAGTCACACATATCACACACATGATTTAAATAGTTCAACCCATATGGTCTATGTCCACTATGCCAAATAATACTTATTAATTCTCAATCTGAATAGAAGGTACATATATACACTCAATTTCATTATCAAGTAACATTCTCTTGGTACTTTCAGTATAAATTATTTTATGGATGTCAACTGTCTCTGCTAAAGGTTCACATTACAAGGTTATATCTATATATATACACATATTCCTTAAGCCCAACCCACAAAATATTTTAGCTCTAGTTTTCTATCCCAAAACATTTTAAAGACTTTTTCTAAAATTGCTTCAGTCTTGCACAACGTTATATGACCTTGCAGAACATTTGTACAACATTGCAAAACTTTATATAACTTTAAAAGACCTTTGTGCAATCTTGTAGAACTATAATCTATCTATAAACTGACTTTACCTCATCAGATTAACATAAATTCTGAACCAAAATCTCAATAAATACTCATGATATGAAAGAAATTTTATAATACATTTGAGAAATTATAAAACACATGTACACTATTACTCTGTCACTGGGTTAATCCACATTTTTGAGGACTTGCATGCAAGTCACAGATGCAATCTATATATGACATTGCGAAACTCCTCCATCTCTTGATTCTATTGAAATAATTGTACAAATTGGATATAATAAATAATTGATGAAAATATAACTAATCATATGAACAGTTAACATTGATATGCTATATTAAAATAAGGCCTATGCTTCATTTTCAAAGTGACGTTATATAACTACATTATCACTTAAGAATCCAATGTCTATCCAAGAGATGTAGTATGTTTGACCTACTATTTACGTTAGTTCAAAAATATGCGCTATATCACAGTGATATAAAGTTAAAAAATGGCATGAAAGATATGTACTACGTCACGTTGATGTTGCATTGGAAGATCTTCATCAATACACTCATCCAACATATTTTTCATTTGCACGAAATAACTCAACATTTCATATTCTGATCTTTTTTTTTTTTTAATTTTTTATTATGAAATATATAAACTAGCCTAAATAAGATTCGAAACTATCCCTTTGCACACACTTATATATGCTCACAAGAATCCTAGACTAATTGAGCTATTTCATATTCTGATCGTAATACCGATATGATTCTGTATTTCTGTTTGTATATATACATATGCATAGAAAATTGTTTCTATTCAAAATTGAATGTCATTAATACGTACCTATGACCTTAATTTTTTTTTCTTGCTTTTGTTCATTAAACTTACTAATAATTTTCAAAACCTTGTTATTTCATTAGCAAAAAAATTAAAAGGGAACCGATTTATTTATAATTTATATAGGTAATAAATCAGAAGGATTCTTTAAATGTGTACTCCAGCTTATACACAAGGCAATGCTGGTCTTTCTCGGATTAGGTATGGATATGGATTCTTTATACGTACATTTAACATGTATATATACATGAATTTAAAGAGACTATAGGATCTTTTAATTAATTGTACATGCTCTTATTATCAAATATTCTTTTGAAGGACGTGGTAGAGTGAGAAGAATCAGAGAAATGAAAGAGAAGCACACATGGGCAGTTCAAGTCATGAAAAGACTGGTAAAAAGCTCTATCATGTATTCCTATGACAAAGGTGGTGCGTGGCATGATCCTGATCTGGAAGAAGATTTTTTTCAAAATTTTGACGGTAATATTTCTATCTATCTCAGTTTTGATTCAATGTATGCTTGCATTTTTTAATATCACAACCAAAACCTATGTGAGTAGTAGATAGAATTTCCACAAAATAGAAATCTCAAAATAAGCTATAAAACCAGTTTGAAGTTTATAAGATGAAAACCTACTCATAATCATCATTTGAAAACATTTAGAAAAAAAAAGACTCCCATATTCTGTAATCACCTACTAAACATAGATAAAGAGTCATGTTGATGTCTAAAGTCATACATCATCCATACATCTCACAAATTCTCAGAAAATAAGTTACTTAGACAAATATAAATGCACGGTTTATCTTTACATAATGTAATTAACCGAATCTCCTACTTGAGCTCCACGAATATATAGTCTAAGTAAGAAATTAATAAAAGTAAATATAAGAACAAATGAGTTTCTAATACCTTTAACTATGACTCATTGTCCAAGCTACATATAGTATCACCTGAGGAGAAAAAAGAAGAGGAGAAGAGGGAAGGGGTGGTGGTAAGCTAATGTCCAGTAAAGAAGCAATTACCGGTTTTTATTACCTATAACTACTTTATACATACTTTCCAAAAATTTTGCATAGTTAGTGATTTATCCAAAAGAACTTATAAAAATCGATTATTAAACAATATTATTCAAAAGGTTCATTATTTCCAAACTATCATCTAATCCTTTTCTTAATGGAGAAACTAGTATAAACTACCAATTAACCTGAAGAGGCTTGATTGCTCAATTGGAACTAAATTTGAATCAAAGAGCTCCAAAAATCCACTTTCCAATTGTTGCCCAAATCTTTAAATAGAGCAAAAAAATTAAATTCAGCATATTAAAATAAGCTCAGGGATGTATTCGAGGTCTAAACATGAGGTCCAGAGGCTTGGAATTTGGCGTCGATAGTTTGCGGCTCCAATGGCTTGAAATTGATGCTGCTGACGAACTTTCGTGGTGACCTTTAGCGAAAGGACGAAGAGATCAATCAAGTTATATATGTCAAATTAAAGAGTTAGACTTGTACTTTTTAGTCACACAAGTGAGTTTTCTTAGATGTGGCCCTGGTTTTGGAAAAACAAATACTAGATAACTTCACAGTCCATAAATTCCAGTGAACTCGACCTAGATTCTCCAGCAATATGTCAAGGTCAAGTTTGTCAGCAGGGCTACTTTTCAAGATGGCGATGTTTGTACATGTGCCATGGCTTGAATAGCCATGTTTGTAGAGATGCAATGGAGTTACCCATTTATTTGTAACTCCGGTTTCTAGGTTTATTGGACCTCCTAAGTTTGATAGCCATCTACGTATGAGGCAAGTTATCAGTTTTTGTGGAACTCTAGTGAAGCCATGAATGAGAGAGGATGAGATGGAGAATATGATAGCACATGTAGAGAAGAGTATGAGGAATTATTGATATGCGTAATTTGCCAAAATAGAAAAACTTTAAAAAATGTTTGTGTACCGTCTCTCCCTCACACCATTTAGTGTATTGTTGTATAATTTAACCGAAGTTATAAGATTTCATTGCATGGGATAGGGAGTGGGACAACAAAATATGACAGTTGATCCCAGTCCAACATGGTTATAGTGGGCTAGGATCAGTTGTCACATTTTGCTTTCCCTCTTACACAAAAATAAACTAAATAGTATGAGGGAAAGATGGAATACAAACGTTCTTTATAGTTTATCAATTCGGGCAAGTTATGCAAACTTATAGTTTTCGTTGTTAAGGTAATCCCAGTTCTACCCCTATTAAGGTATTGTTCACACCATATAGGAATTGGCCGCGTGTCCAGTTTTGATTGGTTTCAAGTGTCTTTAACTTTTACCATTCTAAAACCATTATTTTCATTATAAACCCTATGCTTTGAGTTTAAATTTCAGCTTCCCTCTAATATTTTACTCACCATTATTTCAAGTTTTATTTAGGTACCAACTTTATAATATAAAACTTAAGGTTTTAAGAGTTAATAAGCTCATAAATTAGTAGTCTTTTCAATTGAACATAAACACGTAGAAGACAAGTTAGGATAATCGTATCAAGTGATATTCTTCTCTTACCATTAGAGTAGATTTATTAATAATATTAAACGTTTTGTGTCGCGGTTCTAATAAACATAGCGTTTTTGTATCATTACAAGACTTTTGAATACAATCAAACCAATAAAACTCACACGACTGAGATCAAGATAAAACGAAATACGTGGCTCAACTAAGTCTGCTGAAAATTTAATCAAATAGGTTTATCGTGGCACAACTTTATCCTTTTTGGGGCTATAGTAATTTTCTGATCTTACTGACTTGGTATGTTGTTTTTGTACATTTTTATGAATCTGTTTAGATTAGGGTAGTAAATGATAGTTATGTAGTAGGTACTAATCTAATTATGATGTACTTGCGGAATTATCATGATTATCTCAAGTTTCCAACTTTTTATTTATTATTTATCCTTATTACAGAACTTAGTTAGAAGAAAAAGCATTAGCAAAGAATTCTAGAATCCGAACTAGGTTGTCACTCAATAGTCTAACCCTCCCGCACTCAACAACTTCAAGCTAGAGATTATATATTTAATAGAAAAGAAAAATACAAAACATTCGTAACAAACCAATAATAGTAACAGCTACAAAAAAACAGGGGAAATAACTACCCTTTTCCTAGTTTTTATTTAATTTGGCCTATTTTCATATGAAGTCTAGCACAAAAATCACTTTCCAATTCAAAATTACACACTCAGGATCTCATACATGAACAAAATTAATGGGTATCTCTCACTTCAATATGCTTTTTCTGTCAGTTTGCAAATTTTCTCCTATGATTTTTATGGGTCTTAATTTCTAATGCCTTTTTTAGACAACTTACTGGATTTTGCTCATTACATTCTGTTACAACTCTTACTCAATCTTAATATAATTATACTTACATAAAGGGGTCTACTAAATATTATATATCACAATCAACCCTCATAACGAAAAAGGAGACTCATTTATAATTGTTGTCAAAACTAAGTTTCATTGCTATGTCACATATAAAAATTACTAAGATCACACATAACAAATCTTGAAACATCTTCTCCAACAAACCATAGACTATTTCTGTCACCACTGTCACTTGCAGCATCCAGTTGTCATTGTCGATCTTTGCTGCATCACTGTTCTACTGGAGTTGAAATATTTTGACCATTGAATTTGTTTGATCATATTGAAAATTTTTAACTGGTGGTAGAAAAATTTTAATTCGTCGAACAAGTTTGACCACCTATCCAGCCATGCATCCTTCGCTTGTCTATTTCAACATAATTGAAAATTTCGATTAGGATCGAGTTTGGGAACTAAATTACTTCAAAAAAAAAAAAAAAAAAAAGAAGAAAGCATACCTAACTAAATTGTAAACAGCTACGTCAACACATTGGGTTAGTTTGTCTTTTGACTCGTATCTGCTTTTATGTTTATAATTTACATATTATTAATTTAGATTTATTTCCGATAGAACGTGTATTTGGTCTTCTTGTTTGAGTTATACAATAAGAATAAAATATGGGTAAGTATAATGATAAATAAGAAGGGAACATAAGGGTTTACAAATTAAAAAGGAAATTAATTATATATTAGAAACAATTTAACCACACACAAAGGGGGTTTCATGTCATAATTTTGTCAACTTACTTGAGAGAAATATCTTATTTCGGACAACCAATTCCTTGTTCTGAATACTCTCCCAAAAAATAGCAAAAAGTGGCCACTTCTGAAAACTAGTCCAAGCTAATAGGAATTGAGTTGTAGACATACAAATACTCTTTATTTGGTACCTTGAGATCTTAGGTAAGTTTTGGACAACAAACTATTTATTTTGAACGCTCTCCCAAAAGAATAAAACCAAATATGCCAAAAAGAGCAAATTGGAAAAACTAGATACTAGATAATTTTGAGTCAGAATTTCTTCACTCCAATTTTTGTCCATAACCCTATTGGTTTATTTCGACAACCAATATAAAAACTTAATTAGTTAAATATTTCTTCAATGTACTAATTATTATTTTATTAATATTTATTAATATACTTGATCAATTCTAAGACTAGCAGGGAAAAGGAAACTTTTAAGTAATTGGGATATTGCTGTTATTAAGACCGATGTCTCCTCATTCTTAGTACTTATAGTTCTATTCATACTTGGGGAAAAAGGAGATATATGTGTAGCTTTTCTTACGGTACTTTCTTATGTTTTTAATTTTAAGATACTTCATATAATTTATAAACTATTTACATTCTGTTACAAATGAAACCAAATGAATTAAAACATTATTTAGTTATTTCTATGGAAAGTAATATTAAGATTAGTTATGAGTATTCTTGATCTTGACTGTTCACTGTGTACTTTTTTTCTTCTTATATATTAAGACTTTCTTCTTTTGACTTATTGAGCATAGAATGGGGAGATTAGTTGGGTACCAACCTAATAACGATTAATACTCTGTCTTCTCTGAGTAATTTAATTGGTATTGACAAAAGAAAAAAAAAAAAATATTAGTAATAAATATATAACAAATAATATTAGAGTTTTATCTTTGTTGTACGTGCAGAACCATTGCCTGCCATGGAACAAGAAACCGCCAATATCGAACAAGAAACCCCCATGTTAGTCGCGGCTAGAAATGGTATCATAGAAGTGATGGAAGAAATTCTCGGTCATTTTCCAGTGGCGATCCATGACGTGGACGCAGACCAGAAGAACATAGTGCTAGTTGCCGTTGAAACTAGGCAGCTCAAAGTGTACAAGTCTCTGCTGGAGAAGTACTCTCCTTATTCATTGTCATCACCCAAACATGTTCATGTGAAAGATAACGCGTTTCGGAAAGTGGATAAATATGGGAATAGTGCTTTGCATTTGGCAGCAAAGCTTCCAGATAATCATGAACCCTGGCCGATTCCTGGGGGTGCTCTGCAAATGCAGTGGGAAATTAAATGGTACAAGGTATGAAATATCTAGATGCCCTGATCGCTTTTGAGAAATATATGCCTAGTACGTACCTGTTTTTAAAACTTAATTTTCATAAATACCCGTTTTTAATTTTTCTTTAAAAAATATCTGTTTTTATGGTTCACATTTCATATGCAAAATATGAGTGATCCACATTTTGAATGTAAATTTTAATCCATAAAGTACACATTTCATATATAAAATATGAACAGTATACTTTTACAATATAAACGTTTACTACGGTTTACATTTTTCATTATAAAAATTTGACCTATGGCATTTTAAAATGTTTGCTAATTTTTAGTGTAATTTTTATTCATGAAATGTAGACCACGGTATACATTTAATGCATGAAATATATACTGTGATATACATTTTATGCGTAAAACAATGGTGGTCTACATTTCTCCAAAAAGGGTATAAAAATAGGTATTTATGAAATAAAAATAAAAAATGTATATTAATGGAAGTATAGTTTTGAAAATAAGTATTTATGAACTTTTCCGATCGCTTTTTTGCCATACTTTTTTTTTTCTACTTTACTCATATATATATATATATATACACGTACATATTTATTATATTAACATTTAAATTTTAATATAATGATTATGATTAAATATGTTGAAACAAAATTCAATGAAAATTAGATAATATCTTTAATTTCTATACCCCTTACACTGAAATCTAGGGTTTAATATAGGCTTCTCAGTCGATAGGGATAATAAAAATTTATACTATACAAACTCCTATATATGTTGATATAAATCGAATAGCTTTAATTACTGTCCATTGGGGTTAGCTCAGTGGGTGGGATGAGGTATGAATTGAGTATTAAGTCGGGAGTTCAAGTCCTAGGTGCATGTGTTATTTTCTTTTATTTGTAATAGGTGGAGGTCATTAGTTAAACTCCCACTTTTTTTTAAAAAAAAAATAAATAAAATAGCTTTAATTTTCCAAACATTCAACATTACATAAAAATTGAACTATTAATAACAAGGTAGCCCTTTCTTAAAAATAATAATAATAATAACAAGATAGCTAGGCATCCCTACTCATATCTGTTATACCAATTATGTATATTCTGTCATGTGATTTATCATCCTTTAATTTAGCTTAATACTATTTCTAGAAAAAAAAGATTAATTAATAATAGATATAGAATGAAAAAAGACAATTTACTTTGAAATCAGATAATATAAAAAAGTGTCATAAATAAAAGCTATAAACAAAAGAGGTACAATAGCTGAAATGTCTCGCATATATATTTTAATTCGGTCAAAATGATTTTTTTTTTCTAAAAAGAAGAGAAAAATATATGCAACTAATTACTTAGGGTTATATGAGTGAAAAACTTCTATTCATTTTTTGCATTATTCTCCATTTTGTCTCTTCCTTCTGAACAAGTTATTGCCTGGGAATATTCTTTATTTTCGTAAATACTAAATTAAAACTTACAAAAAGGAGAAATCTTAGGGAAAAAAATGAAAAATTTGTCTCATTAAAATCATTGGAATTTACCAAGTAAAAAAAAAATCGTTGGAATTTAAGCCGTCTTCTTCTATATGATTACAAGAACTTAATCTAGTTTTATAAAAAAAAAAAAAAAAAAGAGAAAAACTTATGTCACTAATTATTTAGGGTTATATGAATCAAAATATTCTTTTCATTATTCTTTTCTTCTCCATTTTTCCCCCTCCTGAACAAGTCGAATTTTTTGAGTTATTGCCTATATAATGTGTCTTATTAAAATCATCGGATTTCACCAAGTCAAAAGAAAAAAAAAAACATTGGAATTTCGAGCGCATTCTTCTATATGATTACAAGAACTTAATATAGTTTTATAAAATATTTTGTTTTGATGGAGATACAGTACTATTGAGTTGATGACCTAAATGTGCATTCATGTCATTTCATATAAGAGTATTAATTTTGTGCGATGTAATTTATCAATTAGTCATTAGGGGATTATATTGACATCCAGATCTATCATTGATTCACTATTGATGACAGAGAAGGTTTGTGTGGGAGTAAATTCCTCTCTTAGTTTTATTTAGCATACTTCCCCGATCATGTATTTAGTTTTTTTAAGTGAATCTCTTGGAACGAAGGGAATCTAGACACATCCTACTAACCATCTTGGCACATGTGAAAAAAACAATAGCCATATGATTATGAAATATTTATTGTTGGTACTATTTGTTTGTCGATTAAATTTCATTGTTTATCAATCTATTGCTATCATGATTTTCTGATACACGATTTCGAGAAATTTTTAAGAAACATACTTATAAGGACTGTTTTTCCCAAAATTCAGTTTGTGGAAAAGTCCATGCCACCACACTTTTTTGTCCGCTACAACAACAAGGGCGAGACCCCAGAGGAGATCTTCTCCGAAAGCCACAAGGATCTCGTCAAAGTTGGAGGCAAATGGCTGACGAGCACCGCGGAGTCGTGCTCCGTGGTCGCCGCTCTCATTGCTACCGTCGCCTTCGCCACCTCCACCGCCCTCCCCGGAGGCACCAACGAGGAGAGCGGGAAGCCGACGCTGGAGAACCAATTCGCGTTCAAGATGTTCGCCATGACTTCGCTGATTGCCCTATGCTTCTCGGTCACCTCCATGGCCATGTTCCTCTCCATCCTTACCTCTCGGTACCAAGAAAAGGACTTCGGTAAAAGCCTTCCGTGGAAGCTTCTGCTAGGTTTAACGTCTCTTTTTGTGTCCATTGCCTCTATACTTGTGTCTTTCTGCTCCGGCCACTTCTTCGTGCTCCGAGACACGCTCAAGTATGCGGCCTTCCCGGTGTACGCACTGACATGCCTGCCCATTACGTTCTTCGCCGCGGCGCAGTTTCCGCTCTACTTTGATCTCATACAAGCCACCTTTAGGAGCCCTTTTGGTAAATCGAGCAGAGCTAAAGCGGCAAAAAAATTCATGAAGTTGGGACGTGTAGAAAATATTCCCTTGAATAACAGTCATGGTGGGGAGCACTCGAATATGATTCCTTCGCAACCGGTAATGATGTAATTAATTGATTATCTTGTATGATTTGTTTTAGCAAATACTTATCTTTAGATCATTTTAAAATGTCTTTTTACTTATTTATTTATTTTTTTTTTTCACTTTAGGACGTTTTGTTATGTGACTTTGTCACTACAACAAAAATCCTCATAAAATTAATAAATTTCAGAATGTTTGATGCAAACCACTACTCCACTTATTTGTAATGAAAAGTTATTGAAAGAAGATGGTGAAAAGAAAATAGATGAATAAGCACTCTATAGAAGTTTAGTTGGAAACTTGTTGTATATATGTTACTGCCGCTAGACCACATATTATGTTTGTTGTGAGTTTGTTGTCATGCATAGTTCTTGCCACGTTCACTATGGTCTTGGAAAAAATGTCTTGATACACATTAAAGGCACAACAAATTATGGAATCAGATTTGAAGAAATCTGAAGTGAAATTAGTTGGCTTCTACAATAATGATTGGAGAGGATATGGAGATGATACGAAGAGCACCTTAAGTTATTATCACGACCCGAATTTTGCACCAATGACAGAATAGGAATTTCACAAATCAAAATTTTCATAAATTGTTCTACAAAAGTTGTTGAGCAAAATTTTATAATTTCAAAATTCTTAGAAAACGACAATGTACAATTAAAAGTAACTTCAATATTTTCAGACACAAAAACTACATAATAAAATTCCTACTGAGACCAAGTTATCCATATACCCAAAAGTTAGACAGAAAACTATATGTAAACTAGAAAGCAGAGCAACTATATTTTCTTCACTCTACAAAGCACAACACCAACAAGATAAAGTTTGGCCTTTATAAACTAATAACAAACCAGCACAACAAGATACAAAGAAGCACCAATAAAACTTACTAAATATAATAAGCCCTTTATCAATAAGCAATCAACAAAATAGAATTTTTCTTTACAAACCAATAAGAAACCAGCACCAAATAGCACTAACAAGAGACAAAAAGACACAAATAGTATTAATAAAACTCCACTAAATACAATATGCTCTATATAAACTAACCACTAACAAGATAGATTTGCCCTTTTCAAACCAATAATAAACCAGCACCAAGTAGCACCAACAAGACACAAGCAACATCGTTAATAAGACCAATAAAACTTCACTGAATATAAGCATCATTCACTAAATACAAGCATCCTTAAGCAAATCATGCCTATTAGTTAAATTAAGCACAAAAATGGAGAAAATTCATAATTATTAGGTCATATCTGTTAGTTATATTAGTAAGTATAGATCATACATTTCCAAATCAAGTAGATCATTTCCTACATACACAATATATATAAGAATAGGTCAGTATTATATTGATTACACAACAACAAAAGAAAAAAGACTCATGCCTATATATAAATTTTGTAATCTTCATAAGTTTTTAGAAAATGAGATGTTTACTGATCAGGTACTTTTGTCCAAAAATTTTATAGTCCATTATTTATACTGGGTAATCAGGGCATTGCAGAAGTTTAACACCTCAGGCATCAACAATTTTAATCTTGTTTTCTATTTCTTCCTGTTAGTATTAAAAATTCATAGTACAAAATTTCCTAGCCCTTGAAAAATATCAATCCAAACTTAAAAAAAAAGTAAAAAATATTGCAGAGTACGTACTATTGATAAATTTAAGGTTTTAAACTTTTTATTTAAACTATTTTCAAGTACTGCTTTCGTTATTGCTACACAAGTCAATGAGTCACTGCACAAATTCACATGGAAATCTCTCAGAATTTATGAGCAGGGGAGGCTTTAGTAATACCAATACACTTACAGAGATTGTCTCAAATTCATTTTACCACATGATATAGACACTCAACCACAATTATTAACAAGTTTCAACAAACACGTTCAGAAAATAAAAAGCTTAGATCATATTTCATTCCCTTTTGGAGAAAACCATGCAAACAATTCGCCACTGCTGAATTTGATTAGAAACCACCTCAAAGAAAAATTATTACTCAAAAACCAAATGACTAAGAAATGAGCTAGATGATCTTAAATATTCCAGAACACAATCAATCCATTATTGCTAACTCATAAACAATGGGATCTTCTTCCACCCCATGCCCAAAAGGGGTAGAAAAGCACACTAAAGTAATAACCAATTACGAGGAAGAAAAAAGAAGGAATCCATAAAGTATAGTACCAAAATCAGAAAAGATGAAAATCACTAAGAAATAAAAATGACAATAATGAAAACAAATTGTATTTTATGTTTCAATCTTTCATACATGCTAAACCCACATATACATATATAGACAGACATATACTGAAATGAAAAGAAACAAATGACTTTTTCAATAGTTAACATTTGAGAAAATCAGTAGCTAGCGATTGAATAACCAAGTTTGCGTGTTAAACCACATCCACATTTTCTATATATGTTTTAAGATCATACAAACAGGACTAAGGTGAAAGAGATTCACTATCTAAACTATCATATTCAAATAAGGAATAAGCACTACGTTGCTATAATACACAAATAGGGACAGTTGGGGGGATGTAAAGTGCCTTTTGAGTGATTAAATTCTATAGGACTAATACAAAATATTAGTATTGTTTCGTTTACCTAGCTGTATAAACAGAATGCCATAAAACAGTACAGAAAACTTTTTACCTAATAGATTGGCATTGAAATTGGACCTCATTAATTGACTAACAAAGTAACAAGACATCTACCTGCAGTGATGATCAATTATTAGTTACTACTCATTGGCATGTATAGAGATGAGGGATCATCAATTTCACTCAATGACAAAAACATCTTACTTGAATGGAGCCACTTAGCTCATAAATCAATTACATAAAAGATACATGCATGCTAATTAAAGAAGCCCATAAAATCTTAAGATTCCTCCCCAGTACGCCTAAGTTTTTATATTGGTATTCCTATGAAACAAAAAACCTAATTTTCAACATTTCAAACGGGGATAAAAAGAAACATAGAAAAAGAACAAGGTAATCAGCAAAGCAAATCAAAGAAATAAATTGTTGACAAAAAAAAGTTTAAAATAAGTTTGGAGGTACCAGTGGGAGTATTTATTAAACCTCTATAAGGGTCCTAGAGGAATGTGTATGTATATGGTGTAATTTGAGCCAAAAATCTATTATTCTCATCCAACTCCCACCCTAACCATACACTATAAGCTTAATAAAGACCTATTGATCCTTGACATTGTGTTTGGCTAGATTAGTGGAGAGAGATATGAACAACAGACCTATGGGACTTGACATTCTCTTGAGATATTATTTTACTTCATGTTTATATAAACTCATCTGAATTACATGCAATGATCAATAGGATAAAAGAATTTTACACACATACACGGAGAAATTCAATCTTGAATGATATGCTTTTGAATTATTTGTAAAACTTGGTTGATGTTTGTACCTCTTCCATAAGATATGTTTTATAGGCAACCTTTGAGGGATTCAAAGGAAAAAGTCATCACTGTTAGTGCATGTTGCCCCTAGTATTTATTTTTAGTTTTTTCTTTACTATTGCTGGAGAACTAGCAAAATGTTAAGTTTGGAGGTATGATAACTCTATAAAATAGAATTATTTTTGTACTCAATATTATTTTATTTTATTTGTTAGTTAATTTATTTTATTTTATTTTATTCTGTTTTTGTAGGTAAAATAGGTAATAAATGGAAGAAGTAGAATTTGGGAATAAAAGAGGTCAAAAAGTTCAAAGTGCCTCAATTCAGGATTTCTAGTATTCTTGAAAAAGTTAGAGACAAAGTTGTTATTTATATCAATTATTTGAAGACAAACGAAGGGTTGATGCAACTTTATAGACAGGAAAAAAGAGAAAGAAAGGAAAGAGAAAAGGAGCTGGGACGGCTGAGATAAAGGACACGCTACATGAGATCTGGTGGCTGACGGCTGGTGCCTGATCACAGACTCCGAGCTTTTTGGCACTAATTTTGATGATTTTCAGCTCCAATTTTGTGGGGTTTTTTGGCATAGTTTTCAAGATTTTTTAGGAGCAACTTTTAGGCAATTTTTGACACACAATTCCACGGAGCTAAAGAGTGGAAATTGGGGGATTTTTCATATTTTTTAATTTCTTTCTTTTTAGCAATTTATATTTTAATATGTCATATTTTATTTTAGTTGCTCTTTCACTTTGTACCATGAACTAAATTTATTTTCTAGGGCTATATTGTAGCCATTTATGACTATGTGACTTTTCATGTTTAATTAATTTTCGTCTTATTCCCGTATAATTATTGATTATTGTAAGTGCTTGATCACACCATTTGCACGATTTTAAAATTAATTTGAGACTGAAAAGTGATAATTAATTTGGACTTACTTGGGATGTCATGAGTAATCACAAGATAGAAATATTTATGGCCTTGTGCAGTGTGAAGGGAATTTCTGATCCTAATACTTTGTCGGAAGTGAGGAATCCTGATGTAACTGTAGGAAGAAACTTTTTGAATAAGTTCATTAATGCTCGAGAGAGATTAGTGATACTTAAGAAAATTCTGTTGTCAATAATTGGGAATAAGTTAAATTAATTAGGCTATAATATCACATAAAAAAATCAGACGAAGACATAGACCTTAGGTTACAACTCCCTTGATATATTTATTATTTTTATCTACTTGACTTCTTTCGCTTCTTTTGAGCTATTTTTGTTTCAATGTTTACCTTTTTGTTATTTTCATCATATTTTATTATTATAAAAATTGTTGCTTAGTTAATTAGACTTAAATTTGATAAAAGTCTATAAATATTGTTAATTTATAATTCTTGTGGGACCGACACTCACTTACCCTTTATTACTTGTATGCGATATTATGCACTTATGATTTCAAGCACAATAAGTTTTGGCACCGTTGCCAGAGATTATTCTAAAATTTCTGATAATTTTAATTTTTGTTAGATTTTTGTCTAATTCATTTTTTCAGCTCTGTTTTGCATTATCAGGTATTTGTTTGGTTTGTGATTATAAGATCAAAGCATTTTGAGCTTGTGCCTATTGATCATCAGATTAACGCACTTTGAGGAAGTTAAGAATAAAGAAGAAACAAGAGGCTTTGAGATCTAGTAAGACCATGATAGATAACAAGAATGTTGAACAAGAGACTCATGCATCGAGGGATTATTCTCGCCCTTAAGTGACAGGCATATAGTCTGTTATCAGGATGCCAGTTATTGAAACTGCTCATTTTGAGATTTAAGCCGACATTCATTCATATGGTTTAACAGTCTCAATTTGGTGGGTTACCTTCTAGGAGCCCCAATGATCATATTAGGCATTGGTTTGGAGTTGTGCAGTACTTTCAAATAGAGAGGGGTTGCTGACGATGCTATTCACTTTAGGCTATTCATATTTTCTCTTTCTGACAGAGCGAAGCATTGGTTAGAGTTTTTGCCACCAAATTCTATCACTAGCTGGGATGATCTAATTCACAAGTTCCTTACTAGATTCTTCCCACCAGCCAAGGTAGCCCAGTTACACAATGAGCTCAACAACTTCTCACCACTTGAGGGTAAAACATTATATGAGTCATGGGAGCGCTACAAAGATTTATAGAGATAATGCCTTCATCATGGTGTAGCCAAGTGGAGACTTATTGAGAATTTTTATAATGGTCTAGATGCTTTGACTAGGACTTTGATTGATGTAGCTGCTAGTGGGGCATTTATATCCAGGACTTTGGAGGATGCTACTAATCTTTTGTAGGAAATGGCCATGAACAATTATCAGTGGCCCAATCAGAGATCTTTGCCAAAGAGGACAGCTAGTATTCATGAGATTGATGCTATTTCTGCTTTGACTGTGCAGGTTGCCTCTCTTGCTAGGCAACTCCAGAGTAGCCATTTGATGGCTAATGCAATCCATACTCTTCCTCCACTTGTACGCAATTGCTGTTATGGGAACTATTGTAGTGAGGATTACCAAGTTGGGAGCCCTTTTGCCCAACCCAAGAATGAGCAAGCTAACTTTGTTGGGAATTTTGATCGCCAGAATAATCCATACAACAACACTTATTATACTGGTTGGAGGAACCAGCCTAACTTTTCTTGGAGTTAGAATCAGAATATGCTAAGACCACCACCTCCTGGTTTTCACCAACCCCATAACAACCACAACCTAAAAAGAGGTCTGCTCTTGAAGAAGCTATGATTCGGTTGGGAAACAACACCAACTAATTTATGATTGAGATGAGTACCAATCTGAATAATCAAGGAGCTTCTATTCAGAATCTAGAGGATCAGGTTGGCAAGTTAACTTCTATGCTTATGAAGAGACAACAAGATGACTTACCTAGCACTTCGAAGGGCAAGAAAAAATAGAAATGCAATGCTATTACTTTGAGGAGTGGAAAAAACATTCAAGTTCCACCAAAGAGTGAAAAGGTGCAAGAAAAGAGCCAAGAGGAACAAGACTCACCACCTACACCTCCGGTTGAGCAAACTAGTGATCTTCCCAAGACTCAATCACTACCTCTAAGTTAGCTCCGAAAGTGCCATTTCCTCAAAGGCTTCAAAAGAGCAAGTTGGATAGGCAATTATCTAAGTTCTTAAACGTGTTTAAGAAATTGCACATCAATATTCCATTTATGGAAACTCCACTACTACAAGAATGGGCTAGCAGGTCTGTTAAATCCACATCGCTTTTGGATTGGGCGTGACGTGGAAAAAATTCGAGTTACAATGTCACACGGGTCGTGACAGAGAAAGCCCAGAAGAGTATCACGTCGGTTGAGAAAGGACGGGGTTGGGCCCATTTTTTTGGGCTTCCACGTCACGTAAGAAGCGACGGAGCCCATCACAACCACGTCGCATCCAACGCGACATTATTGAGCTACCACGTCGCGTGGTATGGGATGTGAAAGAAGCAAAATGACGTCGCGCCAAACGCGACGTCGTATGTCAATTTTTTAGGTCAAGTTTCCTATACGCTATTTCTCTCCTTTGATTGAGCTTCAGCCGCCCCCTTGCTTCAGCTGCCACTTGAGTAATTCCACCATTTTTTCCAGTATTTGAAGGTAACTTGAGCCCTTTTAACTCAGTTTTTTTTTCATAGAATTGGTATTTTGTTGGTTTGGGATTTGTGATTAGACGAAATTTATCCAAAAAATTTGTAGTTTTATGTTAAGTTTATGATTTTGGCCAATGTGAATACTTGTTTCTCTATTTTGAACAAATTGTCGTGATATATTGGGATTTTACCTCTTGAATTTGTCGAAATTGATAGTAAATTCACTAGTTTTAATTTTTGTTTTTCATGTTTATAGTTACGAATTTTTTTTTCTGCATTTTTTTAGTTCCAAAATTTAGTTTAGCTTTTATTTTCTGAATGTAAAGTATATTAGGTGATAATTTTACCGAATTTGGTAGTATTCTAATTATAACAACTAGTTTTTGAGTTTCTTTTTTTGATTTTTTATATTTAGGAATTTTTTTAAGAGATTAAAATCCGAATTTTAAGTTAAGTGGCTTTGTCAATTAATAAATGTGATTATTTGAATGTTGTAGTTGAGAATTGTGTTCATCATTGCTACTAGTTTGGAGATACGTACAAGTTTTTGAAACTTTGGGAGGTAATTGTTATGAAATTTTATTTTTATGGGTATTTATATATATATATTTTGTTTGTATATAACTTGTAATATTTCTGAAGATTAATTTTAGATGACAGATGGTTGCTTCATTGTTTTATATTTTTTTCAGTTATATGTTGAAGATTGTTGATGATTAATAGCTGAAGAAAGAATCTTGTAATCACTTGAGGTATGTTTCGAAACACAAATTTCTTAAACCAAAAACAATATGTATATGTAATTATGTGAAGCTTTGGAGAATCTGATATAGAGGAGAATAGGTTCTGGGAAATTGTGTGTTGTAGTGATATAAGGATGATTGAATTGTGTGTGATGTACTTTATTGATGTTGATATTGTTATAAGTGTTCATTATGTTAAAAAATTTTGTATGGTTTATATAAATAGGGGAAACTCTACCTAAATTTTTTCAACCTTTTAATATTATTTGGATTTGTAATATACATTATTTTTTTGTAGTTGATTAGAATGGATAGAAAGTGGATCTCGGTAGATAGATTATCAATTGAGTATAGAAATGGGGTTGAGAACTTTCTGGACTTTGTTATGGAAAATGCCAAAGATCATAATGCCATTATGTGACCTTGTTGTAAATGTGAAAATTTGAACAAGTTGAATGTTAAGAAGTTAAAAGAGCATTTATTTTGTAATGGATTTGATAAAAGTTATAAGCAATGGATTTGGCATGGTGAAGAGGTACAAAATAGCTCGTTTTTGGAGGGGAAAAGTATTAGAGAGGAAGATGACTTAGATTTTGAGGAGGATCTTTTTGAAATGATTGATGATGCACAATATGAAGCAAACTTAGATCTTATAAAGTTTAAGGCACTACTTAGTGATGCTGAGAAACCGATTTATCCGGGTTGTACAGGATTCACAAAGCTATCCGTTCTACTTAGATTGTATTATTTGAAAGCAAGGCATGGATGGAGCGATAAAAGTTTTTTAGATTTGCTATCTTTACTAGGGGAGGTGTTGCCAAAGGACAATGAGATGCCACAGTCATTTTATGAGACCAAGAAAACTTTATGTTCATTGGGTATGTAATTTCAGAAAATTCATGCTTGTCCAAATAATTGTATATTATATCGTAAGAAGTTGAAGGATGCAATTTCTTGTCCAGTATGTAGAGAGTCATGATGTCAGCATAAAAAAAATTCTGAAGAGATTAGGGATAGAATCCCTGCAAAGGTATTATAGTATATTCCTCCTATTCCGCGTTTTATCCGTCTATTCCGAAATCGTGAGCATGCTAAAGATTTAACTTGGCATGTGAATGAAAGGATAGAAGATGGTAAACTCCGACATCCGGCTGATTCACCGGCTTGGAAGATAATAGATTACAAATAGCCTACTTTTGAAAATGATCCAAGAAATCTTCGTCTTGGCCTCTTCACGGATGGAATTAATCCTTTCACCTCTCTTAATAGTAAGTATAGTTATTGGCCTGCAATGCTTATCATATATAATCTTCCTCCTTGGTTGTGTATGAAAAGAAAGTTTACACTTCTTACAATGTTAATATCAGGACCTAGACAACCTGGTAATGACATTAACGTGTACTTAGCCCCATTGGTTGATGATTTGAACACTTTATAGAATGATGGTGTTAAAGCGTATGATGCCTATAATGAAGTAGATTTTACACTTAAGGCTGCATTGCTGTGGACAATCAATGATTTCCCTGCTTATGGATATCGGGATTTTCAGTCAAAGGCTATAAAGCTTGCCCTGTTTGTGATGAGAATACAAATTGTCATTATCTAAGACATGCTAGTAAAATTGTTTATATGGGGCACAGGAGGTTTTTACCTAGGAATCATATATATAGAACTTAGAAAAAAGCTTTTAACGGCTCCCAAGACTTTAAGTTGGCACCACAACCCTTGGTAGGAGGAGAGATATTGGAAAAGGTTTCGAAACTTGAATTTAGACTAGGAAAAGTCAAAATAGACACAACCCAAAAAAAAAGAAAACGATATACTAAACTGAAGGTTGTGAAAACGCCTAAGGGATGTTGGAAGAAAAAATCAATATTTTTTGAATTAGAATATTGGAAATATTTACTTGTGAGACATAACTTGGATGTGATGCATATTGAGAAAAATATATGTGATAGTATTATTGGAACTTTATTAAATACTCCTGGAAAGAATAAGGACGGGATTGGCGCCTATATGGACCTTGTTGACATGGGTATTTGTACAGAATTAGCTCCAAAGATTGGTGTTAAACGAACATATTTACCACCAAATTGTTATACACTGAAGAAAGAAGAAAAATGACAATTATGTCAGTCTTTGTTTGAGATGAAGCTCCCTAACGGCTACTCGTCTAATGTAAGATCATTAGTGGATATGGATAATCTGAAACTTATTGGATTTAAATCTCATGATTGTCATACGCTAATGCAAAATTTGTTGCCTATTGCAATTCGATCAATACTACCTAAAAATATTCGGAATGCAATCAACAGATTATGCTTATTCTTTAATTCTATATGTTGCAATGTGGTTGATGCATCCAAGTTGGATGAATTACAACGAGATATTGTTGTTACCTTGTGTATGCTAGAACAATTTTTTTCTCCAATATTTTTTGACATAATGATACATCTTATTGTTCATTTAGTGAGAGAAGTAAAATTATGTGGCCATGTTATTTTTCGATGGATGTAACCCTTTGAGAGAAAGATGAAAATCTTTAAAGGTTATGTTAGAAATCGAAGTCGTCCGGAAGCATGTATTGTGGAATGTTATATTGCTGAAGAAGCTATTGAGTTCTGTGCAGAATACTTATCAGAAGTAGTAGTAATTAGAATTCCTTGTATTGGTGAAAATGTGAATGCTAATAGAGGTGTAAGTGGTGTTATGTGTACTGTCAATCGCGAACAAGTAGACCAAGTACATAGTAATGTTTTACAAAATGTAGCAGACGTCCAACCTTTTATCGAGTAAGTCATATTGTAAATTGTATTTTGGATTTGAATTTTGTTATTCTTAATGGTACTAATAATTGGCTTTCTTTACAAAGGAAGCATATAAATTGGATAAAGACAAATTATCCAACTAAATCTAAAAGGGAGAAATGGATCCATGATGAACACCATTGCACTTTTATTACATGGTTTAGGCAACAAGTAATTAATGATTCTACTTTTGACTCATTTGATTCATTACGTTCTTAGATAAATGTTTACAGTTTCGATTGACTATTCTAGTTTTTGGTATAATAGATGGTGGTTGAAATGGATAAGGTAACACATAATGTATCTGATACATTGAAATGGATATCGTATGGACCTTTATTGGATGTAATTAAGTACTCTTCCTATGTAATTAGTGGTATTCAATTTAGCACTAGAGACCGCGATAACACACGAATTACCCAGAATAGCGGTGTGAGTATAGTGGCCAAGACCATACATTTTGCAAATGCTAAAGATAAAAATCCGATTGAGAGTGATATGATCTATTATGGGATTATCAAAGAGATTTGGGAAATCGATTATGTCGCTTTTCGATTACCCGTGTTTATGTGTGAATGGGTGGAGAGTAATAATGGGGTCATAGTGGATGAGCTTGGGTTTACGTTAGTGGATTTAAACCGAATTAGTCATAAGGACGATCCATTTATAATGGCAACACAAGCCAAACAAGTGTTTTACATCACAGACCCGCTTGATACTCGATGGTCAATTGTTCTTGCAAACAAAGCAAAGGAATATCGTACAAAAGTAATGGATGAAGATGATAATGAAGCACTTGTCTCTCACGAAATTTTTTCAAAAGGAATATCGATAGACTTTACTATAAATGACACCACAAATGGTGAAAGTAATTTACGGGATGATAGTGAAGGTGTTTGGATTGATAATAGAGGGAATAAAAGAAAATAATTGTATGTGTTGCATTCTAATCTTACCATATATTATTTGATTGTTTATTTTCCATTTCTACTTTGTTTCATTTCATTTTCAATTACATATAGTGCTTAATAATGAAGCTTTCGTATTATGTAGGTACTTATGGACATGGATATTGATTAAGATGACGACGCTCAGGAATTCAATCCATCACAACATGTCGACAGCCAAAGCAAGAAAAAAAGGGGGAAAACTCAAATGAAATGATTGATTAAAAAAAGAAATAATAATGAAAAGGAAGTCATCTCATACAATGAATGGGGACAAGCAACTGGGGATAAAGGTAGACATTTGTCAAGCTTCTGTAGTTTTATGGTTCATCGAATAGTCCCAATCAATATCGACTGTTGGCCTCATGTCCCCGACGATATTAAGGATAGAATTTGGAAATCAACCTTGGTAAGATATATAAACTTGCCTATATTTTTATCACTTTAATACATACTTTAGTTTTTTCACTTTATATTTTTCTAACATTAAGATTTGTTCATTAATACAGGAGACATTTGTATTACTGAAAGAAAATAAAAAACAGATTATGTCTAGTTGTGGTAAAATGTGGAGAGATTTTAAGACTTCTATAACATCAGAATTAATTTACCGGTATAAAGATACTCAGCAAGAGTTATTAAAACACCCTCCCTCAGCATATATTGAGTGGATATATGGTCAAGTTTGGACAGAATTCGTGAAGAGTAGACTATCTGAAAAATGGATGCAACTAAGGAAAACTCAACAAGAAAGAAGAGCCAAAAATGTTTATCCACATCATTTGTCTCTTGGGTGTTATGTTGCCCTGGAGGAAAAACTTATACAAAAAGAGGGTGAACTTGAGTATGATAGAGGTGATTTTTGGTCACAAGTACGCCTTTCTAAGAGAGGAGAGCATTCTGAAAATGTCAAAGTGGTCGTGGATAAAATAGTAAGTCTTCACTTGATTCTTTCTACATCGTTCATTTATTGAAGAATGATTTGTTTTGTTAAATATTTGTTTTGTAGCAATATTACACTCAGCAGTACCAAGAGAGTAAGCTTCAGATTGACGGGAGTAACGATATTTTAACTATGGCATTAGGAAATCCCGAACAACCTGGACGTGTGCGAGGAATGGGTAAACATGTCACTCAATCACAATATTTTCATACTCCTCATCCATCAAGAAAAGCATAATTCAATTTAAGAAAATGGCAAGCAGAACAAGAAGAAAAGATGGAAAAGATGTTAAAGGAACAATGAGACAAATTTCAAGCAGAAATAGATGAGCTTCGTGCGGGATAACAAAGTGGAGTGGGTGGTTCTAATACAACTCTACGTTCAACAACAGAAGTTCCTCAAGCAGAAATTCAAAGGAAACAAATACATGTTGATGCAGTTACTTGTATAGGGATGCCAACACAAGGCAAGAAGGTACTGTTTTATATAAAAAAAAAACTCAAATTTCAATATTTACATTATTTATTCTTGCTCTTTTATATAGAACTCATTTTGCAATATGTATTTCATAGAACCAACCTTGCAAGCTCACATTGGGATCTCTTGATAATGTTGCTGTAATCGGCCATGTACAAGACTCACTAGATGGAACACTTCTTCATGGGAAAGAACTTAGGGAGAATAACTATCGTGTATCGATAGAAGTAGCACTTATCCACAATGCCCCCCTTCCAATTCCAAATCCAGATGACCTTGATGCAACAAAAATTGGTTTAGCACTTGGAACACATGTTGCTTGGCCAAAATCTCTTGTCATTTTTAACAGTGACCAAGTAAGATCCTATTTATTTTCGCATTTCAATTTGATATTACATGATTTGAATGTTGCTTCACCAAAATGTCTCATAGCACTCTGAGTTTTACTACTTTTCTAATGTAGGTTCCTGCTGAAAGAAACAAGAAACAACCAAAGAAAGCTCCAACTTTCCAACCACAAGCTCCTCTAACACAAGAGAAAGTACATCCACCGCCTAGAAATAAAGAATTACCTCTTACACAGACGCAAGGAGGACATTATGATACTCCAGTTTCAGTCAGACTACTTCTGAAGACTGTTGAAGCTTGGGAGGAAGATCATTTGGTTCATGTTCCCTTTCCTG
>JXTC01000027.1:1423205-1557974 GCA_002914845.1 Trema orientale | reverse complement strand
CTAATAAGGTTATATTTCCTCAGTTGTATCATTGATTTTGGGACTTCATATGAATATAGGTTAATGTAGTTTCGGATTGAGTCCAAGACTTATTACTAGTTTAGTAATGTGACTTAGTTTACACTTCTGGGAACTTTTGGGACTTCATATGTACATAGGTTGATGTGGCTCTGGTGCTGTATACTATGTGCTTCGATAAATATTGTAATTTTGTTTCCATGTAAATGAAATCAAGGGGGTTTAATGAATTTAATTTTAGAAAACCCCCTGAAAAAGACCTACGACATCACTTAAAAATGCGACGTCATAGTGACGTCGTAGACCTACCACGTCACTTCTGAAGTGACGTCGTAGGTCTACGACGTTGCTTCAGAAGTGACGTGATATTCCTGTACTTACTACGGCAGTCACCTACACGTCGCTTTGGCAGGCGACGTGGTATCTCATAGACGTCACATATAAAGTGACGTGAAAAATAGTTTTTCTAGTAGTGCTCTTGAGCGAATGCCAAGTTATGTAAAGTTCATAAAGGAGATATTGTCAAACAAAAGGAAGTTGGAGGATTATGAGATGGTGTCTCTTACTGAAGAGTGTAGTACAATCCTTTAAAAGAAGTTGCCTCTGAAACTTGAAGATCCAAGGAGTCTTGTTCTATTGGTAACTCTATCTTTGCAACTGCTTTGTGTAATTTGGGTACGAGCATCAATCTAATACCTTGGTCTATTTTCGAGAAGCTCAAATTAGGTGAAGCGATACCTACCACAATGACTCTGCAACTAGCAGATCAGTCCATCAAGCATCCCCATAGTATCATTAAAAATATAATCATCAAAGTAGGCAAATTTATTTTTTCAGCTGATTTTGTTGTCTTAGATGTGGAGGAAGACAAGAATCTCCCTATCATTTTTGGAAGACCACTTTTGGCAACCAGACGAGCTCTCATTGATGTTCAAAAAGGATAGTTGATACTTTGAGTCCAAGAGAAGGAGGTAACTTTTAATGTCTTCAATTTCATCAAGTATCCATAAAATGATAGTTGCTTTCGTATAGATAAGCTTGATTTTGAGGTGATTAAAAAGCTTAATCAACCGAAGGAGTCCTTGAATGCTTGTGTTAAGAAATCCAATAGGATCATATAGAAAGAGATTAAAGTGATGGATCATGTTTTGTGGAGGGAGTCTTTTAGTAAACCTAACCAAAGGCAATTTGAAGACTTGGGACAAGTACTTCCACTTCCTCCTCTATCAAGTGTCAAATCACTTGATCATGAGCTCAAACCTTTACCGAATCCTCCTAGTTGTATTTGTCTTAGTGCACTATCTACTTTTGTTGGCGGCTGTGACCACAAAAGGACCGCCTTCCTTTTTAATCCAGGTTGGGGGGGGAAGTAAAGTCGAAAACTCAAAAACAAGCACTTCTTGGGAGGCAACCCATGTGTACAACCACCAACAAGGGGAGTTTTCTTAAACTTTTTTCTAAATTCTTGATTTCCTATTCTTTAAGAATACTGTGCTTAATAAGTTTTAGGAGTGGAGAATTAAAATCTTGGTGGTTGTCTTTTGTATTTAGTTGTTTTTCCTTTTCTTAGGTTGTTTGCATTTTTGCACGTTTTATGTTTTATTTTGTTTAACCCAAAAAAAAAAGCTCGAGGTATTTTAATGCTTTCCTTAGTGACTTTTTCTATTGCCCGATAATGATAATTTTGATTGAGATAGTGCATATTATGTGGAGGAATATAAATAATTGGCTAGTTTGTTTTTAATTCTTGAGTATTGTCATTCTTGATTGTGAAATATCCATTTTTGAGCACTAATTCTTGATTCTTGAGTTGTTATGTGTATTTCGAGAAGGTTAATATGAACATGTCATTTTCTTGATTTCACAAGTACTCGAATTTGTTTGATTATCTATTGAGGTGAAATCCTAGTCTTCACTTTGCCAAGGAAATGATTTAGGTCATCTTTGGACCATTTGAGCCTTTGAGAGGAAGGGAGGAGTTGAGAATCATGTGCTTTTATATTTTCATTTATTCCATTGAAAAAAAAAGAAAAAAGAAAAGAATGTTTCTATACCTTAGTTCATACAATGAAGAAATCTGGGGGTATAGTGGCTAAAATTTGAAGAAAAAAAAATGAAGTTGAAAAAAAAAACAGAAACAAAAAGAAAAGAGAAGAAAAAGAAAAGTCAAAGAAATAAATTGTTGACAAAAGAAAGTTCAAAATAAGTCTAGGGTACTAGTGGGGGTATTTATTAAAGCTCTATAAGGGTCCTAGAGGAATGTGTATGTATATGCTGTAATTTGAGTCAAAAATCTATCATTCTCATCCAACCCCCACCTAAGCCATACACTACAAGCTTAATAAAGACCTATTGATCCTTGGCATTATGTTTGGTTACATTAGTGGATAGGGTATGAAGAACAAACCTATGGGACTTGACATTCTCTTGAGATATTATATTGCTTCATGTTTACATAAACTCATCTGAATTGCGTGCAATGATAGGATAAAAGAATTTTACACACATATACGGAGAAATCCAATCTTGAATGACATGCTTTTAAATTATTTGCAAAACTTAAGTTGATGTTTGTACCTCTTTTATAAGATATGTTTTATGGGAAACCTTTGAGGGATTTAAAGGAAAAATTCATCATTTTTGGTATATGTTACCTCTAGTATTTGTTTTTAGTTGTTTTTCTTTACTTTTGTTCAAGGACTAGCAAAATGTTAAGTTTGGAGGTGTGATAACTCTACAAAATAGAGTTATTTTTGTGCTTAAATTCACACATTTTTGCTACGTTCTTTTAAAAATAAATTAGTTTTATTTGATATTTAGCTTACTTATATTATTTTATTCATACAAGGCCAATAACAACGCAGATTGAGACCTAAAACATCTTATTTTTGCAGTCGTCGCCAGTAAGTCTACGACAATGGAAAAAGTATCGAGGCAAAGCTGGATTCTAGAAACTTAAACAATTAACCTTACTCAAACATGTTTTTAACTTTTCAAATTGAAAAACTATAGACACGATGAAAATTATTACAAAAGATGTCTGAAACTGGACAGTCACCGAGCATAAATCAGTTGAAAACAAAGGAACTTTACACTTGTTCTAATCTACAACTTGTTCTAAGTCCTCCTCCTAGTCACCTCTTGTAATTTACAGAAAGAAACTCATTTATAATCATGTCATATGAGATTACATTTTTTCTTATTTGGCCAGCCAAAACTTTTCTGTTCTTTGTTTTCCTACCAAGATTTGCAAGTGGCCAACATGACAACAAACAAGAGAAAAGCTTATTGGTTAATAGCCCAAACTCCCCAACCCTCTTCCCCACCACCAATGAAAAAAAAAAAAAAAAAGGAAAAAAGAAAAAGAGGATGATGATTCACGCGCGGAGAAACTATTTTGTAACTAAAGTTAGAGAGGAATCTTGGGAAAATTCTCCTACTATATTGAAAACATAAAAACGCATGAAAGATACATATTGCCATAATATAGGAAAGCTATTTAATTACTTCCATGATAATCAAGTGGCGCACCACATTCTAACTCTCAGTAAAACACATCTTAAGAAAATCTGCTTTTATCCACCCACCAAAGCTATCATACACATGTAGAACAGATATAAACGCTGCCATGATTTATATAATCACAAAATTGTACATTCACAACACATTTCATAATCTGAAATTCAGGGGCACAATAAAGTCTTTCAGCTCAATGAAACCAAAGACTAAATAGGAAAAAACTTGAATTTTTTAAACAATGCCAATCTTTAATTATAGAGAAAAAATTATATATACATATAAATTTATACAGAGAGAGTCTATAAAATAAAAGTGAAAAAGAAATAGTACTGAAGTTAGAAAAACTCTTATAATCCCTTGTTTTCTTTAGTTCCAAAGGATATGGTTCTGATAACAAGATATTGTATTCTATCATGTGTATTATAATTGACATCACATTTTGTTTATCACACGAGGATGATCATACATATATACTGCTCCAAAGTATGGATGACAATTCCTAAGCTTCTTTACTTGAAAACCAAAACTTTATTATATCCTCCACAAGTATATCCAATGTTAAACGGATGGAATGAAAAGCAAAACTTTAGCACTTACCAAAGAAAGGGACTCTAGCAATAATTTCCAATATGAAGAACCTAGCACATTTTTTGTCATAATTGATGATACAAGGTTCAAGTATCTTAATCACCAAGTCTTGAAATGATCATTAGAAAAAAAGGATAGCAAATTAATGTCGAACACATTGACATAAACAATGAAAATAACTTTTCTATTAAGAGGGCATAAAAAAAGTCCCACATCTCTTTCAATCTCAAAACTAGGCTACTGAGTCAACAAGCTTGTGGTATAAACGCAACTTTTAATAAGATGAAATCTATTGAAAGCATATAGTAAAATTCTTCTTTCTATTCAAAGCAAGAGAAAATCCAAGTGAACCCAAAAAGTGTGGAAATTCATAAACCATTGATTCAATGATAAAATGAACCATTGATTGCTAGCTATTGTTTATAAAAGTGTCCACATGACATTATTTAGAACTCTCTCCTATGTGCACTCTATTTCTATATAGCAGGTATTGTGTTCTCATCATCACTGACAACTGTAAAATATATATACGTGTATACATATATATATATATATATATATATATATATAGAGAGAGAGAGAGAGATAGCAAACGAATCAGCATGGTCTTAGGATTCTCACAAAGCAACGGCCCCCTATGCAACAACAAGAATGTTGTTCTCCGAATGTCAAAAGGATATAAAGACTGAAAAATATTAACACAAAAGGGTAAAAGAAATCTTACATATGTAGAACAAAGTCAGAAAATTGCACCAGTTCCCAACAATTGACAGAACCCACAAGCTAACAATAACTAATAACAAGAAAAAAAAGAGAGGGGGAGGGGTTGAAATGTTCTCGTGTTGGCATAGAGCAATTAGCAGATCTGGCATAATACTAAGAATCAACATACATCAAGAAAATGTTTTTGACTCTTTCCAGATGCAGTATGTGACGACCCGTGCACATAAAAAAAAAAGGAGAGATTTATTTATATAATATAAATAATATAAAGATAAAAGAAAAGACAAAGAAGCCCTTGATTAATAGATATTATTTAGGGACACATTGGTAATTCTATTAGAGACTCTTTAAGAAACCCAAAGACTAATAATCTGCTCAGTTTTATATATATGCTTTATGAGAAAGGCAGAGAAGTAGGCAGCCATAGAGTTTCAAGGAAAAAGGAGAAACAAGAAGAGGATTCAATTCATTCGAATATTAAGGTAATTAACTGTAATCTATTGAGTCTACATGCACTAATTAGATTTTTGGGATTGGAATTGCATGTCTAGAGTTAGGGTTTTAATTTGCCCATAAATAATTTATGAACTATTTAGGATGAATCTGATATAAGATAGAGTCTATTGATATTAGGATTCAAACAAGACAAATTTTGAGTGATTTAGTGTGGTAAATAGAAAGTTATGAATTTTTGAGTTTTGGACTAAGATGTAAAAACGTAGCAGAGATTACGACTGAATTTTCAGAGAGTTTTACTAGTCTGATTAGTCATATTTGGTATGATTGGAAAGCCTATCGAATTATCTTTCCAATGGTATATAATTTGTCAAAAACGGACTTATAACCAGAGAGTTATAGCCAATTGAAGTGAGTACTATGAATCTGGAAAAATCTGAAACTTTGGGTACTTTTAGCAAAACGTGGTAGCGGCTTGTCCGAATATGCGGGGCTTACCTATGGACCCTATAGCTACATTCTTGGTACTTTTAGGACCCTATGACTTATAGAACATATCCTCTAAGTTTGGTAATTTTTAAAGAGATGTTAGAATTATTATGAATCTAAGAAATTGACATTATTGGGAATAGCTATGGAGTTGATTATAGAAGATGCATGAGCAGCAAGTAGTCAATACTTTTAGCGTAATTAGAGTATGATTTTATTATTGTGATACTTATATATGATTTGTGTGATAATAGGTGTTTGAGAGGTTATGTTGATTATTTTGGTTAAATAGACAAAGCGAACGAGGTAAGTAACCGTTGATCTTTTCTAGTAATTTTCCTCGTCCAAAAGCTAAATATATTTATTGTTTTATTACTTCTAATAGAATCATGTTTACAAGTATTTCTTTAAAATATGATTTCAAGTAAAATATATTTTGATTATAAGGCTACTTATTGAAAGAAATATGTTTTATTGAAATAACGTAATTTTTGTGAAAATAGTATGATTCTATGTTTTATACTAAATTATGGATCAAGTATATGAATTACTATTGAACGTGATTACAAGAAAATTGTTTTGGAATGAGTACAATGTTATAATGAGATAAAAGTGAAATAGTTTACGATTTGTTATTGTAAATAAGTGTTTTGAAACTCTCTTCAGTATCTATGCACGTGGACCCAGTCCATAGGAGTTATATGTGGACAGTACTGACCTAGCTACAGGGTTAAATATAGTAGATTCGTGATTCGTACCTGGTTACAGGGGTTATCTGTAGTAGATTCGGACCCAGCTACAGGGGTTTATTTGTGATAGATTCGAACCTAGTCACAGGGGTTAAGTGTGGCCATAGTCGCTAAAAACTGGGGAGAAGTAAAATTGAAATTGTTATTGACTAAAAGGGATTTGAAATGATAGATTTGGAAACTTATTTCTTATTTTGTGAAATTGTTTACTAAACGACTTGATTTAAGTATTTTCAAAGTATTGATTTCTGAAACCAAATTTTTTCTGAAAAATATTTGTTAATGATTTTGGTTTGCATATGCTTGATCCAGCTAGTTAAGGTTACTGGTTACTTACTGGGCGTCTAGCTCACCCTTTTATTTTTCCCTCCGAGGTTTTAAAGATCATCAGTTAAAAAGTATAATTAAGGGAGAACTCATTTAGTAGTAATTGAGAAGCATGGTTCAAAGAGAGGAACTTCTTCATCTTGATTGAGAAAATGTTAAGACTTAGAAGGTTAATCATCTTGAATTTATTGGATTATAGTTTCTATTGTATAGTGTTTATTTTGAATATTTGGAGACTTTATAAAAGTTGTTGAATTTTATATTATACATTGATATTTATTAGAGATTAAATATTCTTAATTATATTGGTTTATAGAAAGATGCCTTGCATGTCTATGGGGCTTTGCCTTATGGGTATGCGGCGCACGTCCTCGAGTGTGGAGCGTGACACAGTATCCATTAAGAAAGCAAATGCATAATAAATCTCAGCTTTGAATGTAGAAGCAAACTCAAGCATACAATTCTCAAGAAGTCGAACTTTTTGAATGAGTAGACATAGTTTAAGAACATAGTGAGGTCGAAACCATGGACTTCTTCACTGGAAAAAAAAAACAAAAGAAACCGGAAATAATTAAATGATACGAACTTACATGTTAATAAAGGTAGAGGCATTGGATCCATATACAAAAAAATAATAATAAATAATGAAAGAGCCAAGACCTTGTGAACATGTTATTCGTTATCGAAAAGCATAAAGATCTAATCTTGACTGGCTTCGACCTTAGGCTGACTTGTTGTCATCGGAATTTGAAAACGAACACGAAGTTGCTATGGATCTTATAGGAGATCTTCTCAACTAATAATCGCTGCTGATGCAGCCTGGAAAATGTCTTTTCTGACAGCATATGTTTTAGGTTGACCGAAACATGTGAAAACATGTTTCTAGAAGAGGCATTTGGGTAAATTGTAAAGGAATGACAAACTTATAAATAAGCTTTTTTGGACTAAAATATTCAAAATATCTAGAATTTTAAATTAAAATACTATAGTTGCTGATAATTGCATAAAAGGGCTTCAAAAACTCCATCTTCTCCGTTGAAGGACATGAGAGAGGAAGAGAAGAAACTGAGCATGCCGACAACAGACACGCCTGCCTGCATGAGACAGAGGCCGCCAATGAAGCTCAGCTCGCTGTCACCACCAAGATTCACCATCGGACGCCGGAAAACGAGCAAGCTAAAAGTTCTGGCCACCGTGGACTTTTTCGGTTATAGCTCCTCTGTCGAACCTCCGTTTGACCCACTTCTAGCACATTTGGATTCGTCTCATCGTCGCTGTCATTTCTTGATCCTTTTGGCTGTTAACTCGCCGCTGGTAAGATTTTTATTATTTTGGCAATTTTACCAAAGTTTGTAAAAAATGATATTTTCATAAATTTTTGGTTAGGTAATTATTTTACTCGAGATAAATATATGAGGTGAAAGAGAGTTAAAAACCAAGAATAATTACATCTGGTAGAAATAAAAATGATATCCAAAAGTCCTATAAATTTTAATTAAAAAAAGAGGACATTTTTCTAAATATTTCTAAAAAGTGGTATTTATATAATTTTTAGATTTTTGAGCTTAATTTATGCTTGGGATCTCGAAACTGAATTCTGACTTCAAATCTTGACTCAGTGATGTCGAGAGATGAATTTTGATATAAAATACTACTATGTTTCAAAGTAGAACGAGAATCCGAATGTCGTGGGCCGGTCCCGCATCGGGACCCATTTTTGACAAGATATATATCTAACCTAGTATTTTTGGGTGCTCTGAATTGAGTGATGACCTCCGATTCTCTATTTGAAACTCTAATAAAAAAAGCACTTTTTGAAGTGGACTTACCGGGATCCGGAAACTACCGCTCGAGCACCCGAGTGATCAACGAGGGATTTTTCGAGCGTCATTAGCCTGGTATTACGACCATATCGAGGTAGGTGTTTGATTACTAGATTTTTATATCTATTTTGAATTTTAATTGCATTAAAATTTATTTATAAAAAATCGTGATTTATATGTTAATTTGATAAACTATTGAAAATTATTGGATTATACTGAGATTAGACTGTGTAGATTTTTATACATATTTTTATAGTGTGATTATGGGATAAATAGCGGTGTACAACCCATATATAGTAAATGCCAGAATAATACCAAGTTAGATTTTTAAAGTATGATTTGATTATTGGATACATGATTGTTGTGAACTATTAGCTGGCGAGTTGCTATAGTGCTAGGTGAGAGACCTAGGCCCTGTGCAGGTTTTTGCTGATACGCCTACGGGAAGTGTCAAGATGCTGGGTACCTCTGCTACAGAGGTATTACAGGGCAGTGATGGAAGGATGAGCGCTCACTTTTATATCTTGTTGATGTATGATTTTGAATATGTGATTATTTTGGATACCAATGATTTATAAACTTGATTTATAAATGGATTTAAAGGTACTAACTATGCAAGTCTGGTAAAATTGCATCTATTTAAAAAAAGTAATTGAATTCTTACTGAGCATGTGACTGCTCCCCCTTACTTTTTCCTTCTCAGGTAGTATTCGGTATGATTTTGAAAACTCGGAAACAGAGTAGGAGGAGCTAGTTACCTTACTGAGAATTGGTAACTATGTAAACTAAACTCTATTATTTGTTTTAACTTGTATCAAACACTTAAAGGCTCGTTTCACAGACTCGGTCTGTATAATTATTGTATTAGATTGTGAGACTGCTGATAATGACGCTTGATTTGTTCTAATAAATTTTATTAACAATTTACGTCTAATGATGATCACAAAACTGTGGGAATTAACTTTTAAAAATTATTTTATAAATTTTTCAAAAACAACTGTTGAATTTCCATTCGTGAAATTTCATTTCTGTCACTGGCCTGGGGTTTGAGTCGTGACAAAAAATCTCTCCAAAAATGCAATTTTCTCGGGAAGAATCGGTTGACCGAAAATGCATATCTGGTCGACTGAAAGTGCGATTTCTGCGATTTTTCTAGCATTTTACTTGCCTGTTTTTTGTATTTTTATTTTATTTTATTTTGTTGCCTTTTTCAAATATTTTATTATTTTAAACTAGAATTTCGTATTTTCTTTCGTTTCCTATATATTGTAAGTCTTAGGGCACTATTTTAAGATAATTATTTTAGAGTTTTTTAAATAAAACTATAAATAGAGTTTCTCTTTTCTTTTTAAATTTCTGATTATCGTGAGAGAATCAACGGTTGTTTAAAGTCTATTTTCTAGTATTTGTGAGCGAATCAACAAGCTATAATAGGTTGTCCCTAATTTTTCGAAAGATCTTTTTCATCAGATACGTCTCTCCTACATCGCATGCTTATCCACCATGGATCTTGCATACAATGATATGACCCAAATAATTGCATTAACACAGTGATATCTTCACAAAGAGTAATTTAAAGTGTAAAATGACAATAAAAATATACTCCTACACTCACTTAAAAATCACATTAATACCGACTCACCACTGAATTCCAGATTATCAGTAGCAATACAAGGAGAAAACGAAAAATTATTTGAATGCCCTAACCCAGTAGAAGAAGAAATTCAAATGTAAATCCCTAAATCCCAATTTATAAATTCGAATGTAAATGCCTAAATCCCAAAATGTGGATTAACAAATCAAATAGAATTTAGATAATTAGAAGAAGAAACATAGAGAGTATACCCAAACTTAATTTGTCCGCCAAAATGGAAATTTGACATTTTATTCCGGCTTTTACAGTTTTCTTTTCATTAATAAATAGTGCACATGTGAATTGCGATTATAATACAGAAATTGAATGTATTATGTATAATAGATAATACATATAATTAGACATGAATGAATATGGAATCATATAACAGGGTGATCTTTAAATTCTATAACCGTCTGTTAGGTAATTCTATTAATGATATGTTAAAATTTGTAATGTAGCACAATTTATTTTATTTTAACTTTTTATAACAAATGTAGCAATTTTTAAAAGCTATGACTTATACTATTAAAAACGAAAAAAAGGTAACTCTTTTTTTAGATTGCTATGCTAATATGCTATAAAAAGCCTAATTTGTTGTAGAGACCATTTGCGTGACTTTGGAATTAATTTGAGACTGAAAAGTGATAATTAATTTGGACTTGCTTGGAATATAATGTGTGACCATAAGATAGAAATATTTATGGCCTAGTGTAATGTGAAGAGAATTTCTGATCGTAATGCTTTCTGGGAAGTGAGGAATCTTGACGTAACTATAGAAATAAACTTTATGGATTAGTTCATTAATACTCGAGAGAGATTAATAATACTTAAAGAAATTCTGCTATCAATAACTGGTAATAGGTTAAATTAATTAGGCTATGACGTCACATAGGAATAATCAGGTGAAGACATAGACCCTAGATTATAACTCTTTTAATATCTTTTTTATTTTTATTTACTTGACTTCTTTCACTTCTTTTGAGCAATTTTTGTTTTAGTTTTTACCTTTTTTGTTATTGTCATCATAATTTACCCTTATAAAATTGTTGCTTTGTTAATTAGATTTAAATTCGATAAAAGTTGATAAATATTGGCACTCTGCAATCCTCGTGGGACAGACACTTACTTACCCTTTATTACTTGTATGCGATATTGTGCACTTGCGATTTTAAGCATAATATTTCTTAACTTTAATAATTAGCCCAAGACCCATTATTCATAAATACCACATTCTCTTTGTAAAATGGTCAAATTAGAAAGCCTTGGCATTAAATATGCCAACCCTTCATAATCCACGCAAGAAATTACTATAGTATCTCTTCCTTAGAAATAATTATGATAAGACCATAAATCACATAGAAAATAGCTAACAGTCTTAACCTGGTTATGAAAATACAACTAAAGATGCCGTTTCTTATCAGAGTATTAAAACTGGGCAAATGAGTTACTAAATCAAAGATCTCAACGAGACGAATCAATACATGTCAGAGGTGTCGTTGTTCGGAAAAAGGCGTCTTCATAAAATAGAGATTACACACTCATGGAAAGTGTACTCTCGAAGCTTGCACTACTATGAGCTCCGTTGAAGAGTCATGAACCACGCGGAGGTAGAGATGGGGCAAATAAAGTAAGAAAATTAAAAGGATAAGAACTTATCAAACAATGGCATTGTTGTGTTCTTAAACAGAGAGTCTAGGTTTCATTTTCCTCGGAATCCCCTGAATATTTGCACTGGTACGCCCCTAATTTTAAAAAAGTTATTTATAAAGGAGAGCCTTCACCAAATAACTTTGGTTTAGTTGCCTCGGTACCATTTTTCAACTTTTAAAAATCATGGTTTCCTCATTCTTAGATGGCTCAAACTTTAGTTTTCTTGCAAAAATACATTCCAATTTATGCTATGGCTCAATTTTGACAAAATTATAGCATTTAAGTCCAAAATTTTCAAATAAAAAGACTACCCTCCCAAATTCTGTGGGATTCTACCAAAATGCTAATTCTATTCTACTACACTATTTTGTTTTTTTAAAATAATATATTCTATTAAATTTTTCTCTAAGGTAAATTTTGAATGGGAATCGAAGTAGGTGTGTGATTTCTGAATATGAATTGAAATGTAATACAGTAGGTGAGATAAGTATAGAAAATTACTCATTTAATTAACACCGCGTGATATATCAGTTGTTTACTAGAATATGGAATGACACTTATATTAACTATGATCACCCAAACAAAAAACTGATTTATCATGTAGTGATGAGTAGCATAAGATAATTCATAGCATTACTCTTATAATTACCAATCTATATCCCACCAAATTATATTTCAAATCACCAACACTTTTTCAAACAAGCCTTATTAATAACAACTTGTTTTGAAAACACAAAAAAAGTCTGTTCCATCATGCCATTAATGTTGGCCATGCAAATAAGGCTGCGCGTTAATTAATATCCCCACTGCCTTTTTATTACAAGAGAGTACGTACTGCGCGATTATATAGAGATATACTTAATATGAAGTTATTCAAGCTAAAAATCGGCTTATGGTTCCAAATGGATTACCGAAGGTGGCACGTGCGAGATCAATATAGAGTGGAAACTGAGCAGCAGCAAAGAAAGAAACGGGGATGCAAGTCAAAGCGTACACCGGAAACGCAGCCATTTTCAGGGTATCTTTTAGAACAAAAAAGTGGCCAGCGCAGAACGTAACAAGCATGGTGGCAATGGACACAAAGAGCGACGTCAAGCCAATCAAAAGCTTCCACGGCAGACTTCTACGGAAATCTTTCTCCGTCAATCGGGACGTGAGGATGGCCAAGAACATAACCAAGGACGAGACGGAGAAGCTGAGAGCAATCAGTGACATTATCGCAAACAATTTGAATGCCGGCTGATTTTCCAAGGTTGGTTTTCCGCTGGCGTCGTTAGTACCGCCTGGTAGAGAAGTAGAAGTGGCGAACGCGACAGTCGCGATGAGGGCGGCGACGACGGAGCAGGATTCTGCAGTGCTCCTCATCCATTCGCCTCCAGTTTGGACGAGCCTCTTGTGGTTCTCTGTGAAAACGTCTTCTGGAGTTTCTCCTTTGGTGTTGTAGCGAACAAAAAAGTTTGGTGGCATAGATCTTTCCACGAACTGCATTAATTAATGACAAGAACAGTTGCACCCTTGATCCATTTATCAAAAATTACTTATTTTCTACAATCGATGTATGAAACAAACCAAAAAAAAAAAAAAATCGAGTTATACTCAAGAAACATATACTAACATACGTAGCCAATATCAAGCTCACTACGATAACTTGTAAGTTTGTATGGCCGTCTTGACTTCTTGTCAAATGTCACATAAACGTGATATCTAGGTTTTATAATAATTATGTGAACATGTTATCTAGGTTTTATAATAATTATATTTAAGTTAACCACTGTACCAAAAGCGACCACGTCTTTGTTCTCAACAAGAGATGAGCTAGCATCGATCCAACTATAAGTTGCCAAACTCAACTCGACAATCAATCAATGCTCATCAGTCTTAATATTAAAATCAAAATCAAAGTCATTGTTATTTATGTGTGTGTATATGTACCTTTTTCCACTTAATTTCCCATTGCAATTGCAAGGCATCGCCAGGAATCGGCCACCGGGGCTGCTTTTTTAGGTCTCCGTTCATTGCCGCAATATGCAATGCACCATTACCGTCTTTATCTACTTTGCGAAAAAGGCCCTCATTTTTGGGATGCAACTTCAGCAACAACTTATACACTTCCACTTGCCTGTTCTCCAAAGCCAGCAACACTACATTCTTCTCATCTCTGTCTGTGTCATAAATGGTCACTGGAAAACTTTCAAGGATTTCCTTTACCATTTCTGTGATACCATTTCTTGATGCAACTAATAAGGCTGTTTCATTCTTTTCACTGTCTTGATCAGTGCCTTCATTCTTCGGTGACGGTGCTTGATTAGGATGTCCTTTGTTCGCTTCATTTTTCACTGCTCCAAAAATATCAATTTGGAAAAATGAAAAAAAAAAAAAATTGGGGAAGGAACATAGCCATTAAAACTAAAGAAAGTCAATTGTCACAAAAGGATTTTTTTTTTTTTTTCTTATAGTTGGTTTATGGCCCCTCGTGAATGAAACATGCATATGCATATTTTCTGTTCGACTCCACACATGTAAGGGGGTGATGACTTTATATTTATTCTTTATTTGCGCTTGTAACGATAGTCTTTCAACAAATAATGGTGTTAGAGACCTTAAATTACCCACTGCAACCATAATACTTCCAAAAGCCAAAAATCTAAATATAAAGAGCAATAGTATTTGGTTGTATGGAATCCATGATAGAATGGAAATCGGCAAATTTATGCTTTGTTGGTTGCCTTAAATGAATGAGAATATATACCTATTCCTATTTTTTTTTTTAAAGGTGTTTACATATTTAGTGGTCTATTAAGAAACTAATTTAAAAAAAAAAAAAACAGACTCATCCATAAATATTATCATATTATACATTTGAAATTATTTGGATATAATACTCCATAATAAACCCGAAAATACATTATTCACTTCTCGAAAATAATCCTCTGAAAACATAACTTAGATGTGAGTTCCCGTGGAACCGAAGTTGTAAAATACCCAAATTTCTGGGCTGAAAAATGAGCTTAAACTCGTATTTGGGTGATATTGTAGGAGGTTTTCTTATGGAGGGCCTCTTAGCATAACATGTAGGGACTGAATTGAGCGGAATTCGAAACCAAGGTTTTAGTTGCAAGGTTTTAAAGAGTCAAAACCAGCTCATGTCCTGACACTTGGGAAGAATATTCTCTACCTTTTCCTATTCTTTTTTCCACCCATCTGCTCCAATGCCCTCCCCCTTCTTGGAGCCCTAGTCGCCGCCTCCATTGAACCCACCAGCAATATCGACCTCCTCTAGCTGTCCAGGGCGACCTGCCACGACCCCTCTCGACCTTGGAGCCAACTTGAGGTGCGATAGAACAGAGTTCCGTCGCCACATTTGCTTACCTTTGGCCAAGGGTCGTCGTCCATGCCATTTTTCACCCAACCCAGACATGAGCAAAGGACCCTCCGATGCCCCAAACAGCTGCCTTTTGCCGAAATTTTCAAGAATGTACATTGACTTTTTGAAAAAGTTTGATTTCTATGGTTGAATCCTAATCAGACTATTCACTTATTAAATAATTAACAAAATTGGAGTGTACGCATCGAAACATGAATTTTGACCTATATATTGATCATTTTTACAACCAACACAAAAATTGAGGCTTGAACCGCTCGAGTTTGCGTCAGAGTCCAAATTTGACAAGCTAGGGTACTATCCTAGCAAAATTCGAATTTCAATTCCCCAACTGAGCAGCCAATTGAACAACCGAAGCTACCATGACTAGTAGTAGCTAACTTTAGTTACTCCATAAAGGTAAAGACTCGATTACATGGATTTATATTAATTTTCATTATGAATTTACCAACTTTGTTCAAATATGAAATTTTATGCATAAATTTGTAAAATGTGATTATAGATTATTTTGAGCATATATGAATGATGTTGAACTTATGGGAGGCATGTCAAACTAGATGGCATGCTATATATGTTGTTTATATACTTTTATGCAGGAATTTAATTTATCGATTTGGAAAAAAAAAAAAAAAAACAGTAGCTACGTTACCTAAATTTCTAGAAAGTAAGAAATGTTTAAAAGTATTGGTTTTTGTAACTAAACTTAATTAGATTAAAAACACCGTATGGTTAGTGTTATAATTTTGTAAACAAAAAGTATATATCCTTGTCATTTATAAAACATTTTATCCATTTATTCCTTAGACACAGCCTACGAACCTATATGGTATCCAATACAGATGCTTGGGTTACATTACACATATATGATTATCTATTTAGGTGTTTTGGATATACAAGTATTCTAATTGGTCACCTCAGACTTGTTACTTATTTGATTACATGCATTGTTATGTGTTTGACTTAAATGATATGTATTTGTTTTAGGTAGCATGATATGAATGATAATGGTTTGGAAATTGTGAAACTTTCGATTATTATTTATAAGTGAATTTTTATAAATTGTTTGAATAAATTATTAACTATGTAGAACTTTGAAAATAAGTATTTTGTTTATGTTTAAAAATTTATAATCGATTTACTATTAGGTGTTAGCTCACCCCATCTTTTTTCTCTCGTGGTATTTAACGTTACTTGAATAAGGATGCATAGTTAGAGATACATTGGAGGCTTACAAGTTATCATCCTTACTTTTAGTAATTTCCTACTTAGATTGTGGATTGTGGACTTAAGTAGAAAATTTGTTTAATGTATAGTTATATGTAAGGATTTAAATATGCACTTTATGACTTGATTTGTATAATTTATGTCGATAGATTGTGCAAGATGGATGTATGATGCATGGCTTTTAGATATAACTTGTAATTTAGTTTATGTTTATGGGGTGATTACATAACTTTAGGAATGAATTACTCAAATCTTTTCTAGAGATATATGGACAATTTCTGGTTTTAGAACCATTTGGAACATTTTTAAAACTAAATTGCGGGATTTCGGATTTGTAAAATACCCGCTTTGCTAGGCTTCGGTTTTTGGTCGTGACATAAGTCCAAGACAAATTAAAAACCACGACTTTCACTTAGATGTCGGTTGCAACGGAACTGATTTCTAAGTCAATTAAATTATAACATAGATGTCAATTTCACTGGAACCGACATCCAAAGTTATATGCATACAATTTATAATTCCAATATTGTTATGAAATAATGAATATAGGTTTCCTTGAAAAATGTATAAGGTTTAAGAATAATGCTCTAGTTAAAAGAAAATGCAGATAGACTAACTAATATAAATTAATATATCATTATTATTTTAATTTTAAAAAAAAGTCTAAACTAAATAATTACTTTTTATTTTATTGAAATGGGGAAAAGAGTTATACGCGTACGATGGATGGGATAAAGATGGGAAGTGTGGGCTTTATATAAACGTGATGATCAAAGAAAGATCAACTTTATTGTTAGACTTTTTAATGTAGTGATTAACTTTGATTAGTAGAAACTATGAACTTAGTGTAGTTTCTGTAAAAACCTAAGTTTTTAGAGAGCAAAAATGTAATTTAATAGGTAAAAGGCATTTCAGTAATTTTGTATTTTCTAAATATAAAAACTAAAATATCTGAGATGAACTTGGACATAAAGAAGTCTAGGTTTATTCTGATAAAAACGTGAAGAAAGTTTGAAAATGGGGATTAAAATGTAATTAAAGAGGAGTGTAAGTAAAAGAAAATTTAGAAAATGGAGTCAAACAACAATTTTCATAAACAATACCCATTCACTCAGAAACTGATACTATAATGCCCCAAGTCCCAGAGATTGTAACGCCCCAAGTCCCACATCGGGTATGCTCTGGGAAGATCATGGGTATTTAAGTAGTGGTCCATGAGCCCAAAAGTACCTTCAAGCTAGCACTTTTGGGTGAAGCCCAGTGGTGTTACATTTGGTATTCAAAGCCGACCCAGTCTATACCAGTGTGGGTCTTGGAAGGCTGCCACGGGCCGGAATCGTGGTGAATGTGGACCCCACCCATAGGAGTGTATGTGGGCTATTGAATGTGGACTCCCTAGAGAGGACACTAGGCCCTTAACAGGGAGAGATTGTAATGCCGCAAGTCCCAGAGATTGTAACGCCCCAAGTCCCACATCGGGTATGCTCTGGGAAGATCACGGGTATTTAAGTAGTGATCCATGAGCCCAAAAGTACCTTCAAGCTAGCACTTTTGGGTGAGGCCCAGTGGTGTTACAGATACGTGGCAAACAGTTTCGAATTTTTCCTTTAAATCCCTCAATTTTCTCTCCTTAATTTTTCATCCAAAGTCCCCGATAACAACAAACTCTCTCACTCTTAGTTACTATTCACGCACAGAAGCCCCCGGTGACCACCCAGCCTGAGGCGCCTGTCTGTGCTGCTCGCCAGAGGCCGACAAATTGTACCCGACGAGCCTCGTCCCCCATGACGCCACCACAAGCTCGCGCGGAAGAGTTGAAACCATGCCCTTCCAGAAGTGCCTAGCCTCCTAGCTCTAGTTTCCGACCAGTTGTCGGAGATGATTAAGCTCCGGTGAGCTTTTGGAAAACTTTTGGCTATTTTTCTAATATTTTTGTGGCATTTTTATAAATACTTTTGTGAAGTTATAATTTAGGCCAAAATAATTATATGCGGTTATAAGAGGAGGTTGATTCATGAACAAATAGATTTATTTGGTGTTGAATTCATATCTAGAGTCGTGTAAATTTTCGAATTAAAACAGAGGACACATTTCTAGATAATTATGAAAATGATATTTTTTGTAACTTTCAGATTTGAGGCTCGTTTAAGGTTCGGGGCCTCAAAACTAAGTTTTGATGTCAAATTTAGATTTAGTAAGGTTGAGAGGTGAACTTTCATGTAAAATATCGATATGTTTCAAAGTGACACAAATTTTGAGACACGAGGTTTCTGAATAGTCTCATTTTGAGTGTTTGTGGGATCTGATATCGGCCCGAGCCAGAATATATCTAACATAACTAATTTGGGTGCTAGGAATTCAGTGATGGGCTCTGTTTCACAATTTGAAGCTCCATTTGAAAACCGAACTTTTGAAGTAAGCAATTGATAGTTTGAAAACGATCCCAACCATTCGAATGACCCCCAAATTATGTCAAATACTCTTTATAGCATCGTAGCTCGTTTGAAGTAGGGGTCGATTACAACCTTTTATGAAAAATTAAATACATTTGGAGTATTTTACCTATTGTTAAAATTTCATGAATTTAATATTCTTTATTTAATTTTGGTAATTATTTTTGATAAATGTGATATTTTGAATAAATCTTATTGCATGGTTATTTTGTGATTTTATAACAAATAGTACATTGTCTCATCAATGCCATTCATATAGCATTGCACACATTCATAACACTTAAGCAGTCGTAGACTTACGATACCCAAAGAGGATACTCGGACTTACAGTACCCAAATAGGGTGCTCAGACTTGTAGGTATTCTATTTAAATATCTCGGACATATCACTATGATTGCATTGCATTATTGTATATTTGGCAGTATAAATATGTACTTGTTCTGGAAATGTATTTGGTAAAAGATTTGTGAAACTTTGAATTTTGGGAACATAATTGAAAAAAGTTTAGAATTTGTAAATATTTAGAATATGGGAACATATTTTGTAAGAATTGGAGTTTATTGGTATATTAAACATTTTTTTTAAAATGGTTTTTTAAATTTTTTTAAATAAAATTCTAAACCTATTTTAAAATTTTCTTTTTTTAAAATTGGGAATTGTTCTTTTCCCGGCCTTTTGCCCCCCCCCCCTTCCCCCCCCCCCCCCCCCCCCCCTCTTTGTTCCCCTTAGGCTTAGAGCTAAGCATTGAAGGCTTATTAGTTTATTTATATTTAGTAAATTCGTACCAGGCTTGTGGATTACATATTTGAGTAGATATTTAGATTGAATAATAACTAAGTAAGCTTATTTGTGAGATTTTGATACAATTTATATAACATATGTTCAGTGACGGAGCTAAGAAATTTTGTTAAGTGGGACACATATTAATTTTTTTTTTTAGCTAATTTTGAAACACACATTAGTCAACATAAACCAACATAGAATTAAAAAGGATATTTAAAGTGAGTCTAAAGAAAAATTATCCAAAATGTAGGTAAAATTTAGTACTTTAAAATAATATAAGTAAAGTTTAAAAATTTAAAAAGAATTAGTAGGTCATATTATAGGCATTATTGAATTTTATTTATAAAAAGAGGGCAAAAACTATAATTACAAAAATTCATAAGGGCAAATAAAGGATAAAATTAGGATTTTTTGATAAAATAGAGATAAAAAGTATAATTTTTAAAAATGTGGGGGGGCCACTGCCCCCCTGAGCCTGAACTGGCCCCGTTGGTGCATATGTTTATATTTTGGTGTGAGATGAATGTTCAATACATGATTATGAAAATTTAATTTTACTACTATTTATATCTAATAAATGACGCATAACTTTGAGTTTTATTTTAAATAAATATTTTATAGAGGCCAATTTAGAAAATTAAAGATTCTGAAATGATTTTGAACTATTTTTAAAACTTATTCCTAGTATTTCTAATTTATGAAATATACATTCTGCTACTGATCCTTGCCTCGGGTCGTGACAGTTTCAGACTATGTAATTCGTTTGATATAATCAATAGGATATTTGGATTTAAAATATTTATTTCTTGTTTTTATTATTTATTTTAATTTGGTGAGAACATGTTAGAAAATCTATGAATTGTGAAAATCTGTATTTTTCTAAAGGAATATAAATTTGCAGCAGGGAAAGGGGAAATTTCCCCTGCATAATTAGTTAGAAGTCGGTTATGAGAAACTGACTTCTAAGTGGAAAAAACATAAGCATTTAAAGGTAGGTATTTTGGCAGATGCGATATTTAATTAAGTTGATAAATGGGAGAAAAATCTCGATCATAGTTGAACATATTAAGTCAAACAATATTTCTTATGTTGGGGAACTACAAAAAAAATACCCTAAAATTTGAGCATTTTGTAATTTAAACCCTAAAGTTTTGACTCCTCAAAATAATACCTCCAGATTAAGAATTTCCGAAAATTAATACCCTGGACTGACTTTTTGACCAATTTTAGTAATGAAAATACAATAATAGTATCTATTAAAACTAGATTAGTCCTTATTTTGCTCCTTAATTTTGAGGATATATTGCTATCTTTTACTAGTTAAAGTTATTCAAAAAGTCAATTCAGCGTATTAATTTTCAGAATTTCATATTCTTAATGTATTATTTTAATTTACAGAATCCAAACTAAATTTAAATTACAGAATATCCAAACATGAAGTATTTTTTTCTCCCTTGTTTTAGTTGTTTACCCTTCTTAGGCTAGATAATATTCCTAATTTATTCGTACCTGTACAAGCAATACTTCATCAATTAGCGCATATTCAATTAGAAAATAGATATATTAGAAAATTGTTTTATTATCTCTAATTAGATAAAGTTTTCAACTCTTAATAGTTAAATAATAGGTGAAGCCCATATATATGGTGCTTCATTTAAGTCAGATTGTGGACCAAAAGTTGCAACAATATGACGAAAAGGAATTATCCTTAAATAATTAAAATAATTTTTTATTTGATCTGTAGCACTTACTAATAGAAGAACGAATTGATCATTAACCAGTTGTAGACTTGTAGTGAAACGGTTACCGGAATACGTCCGTGTGACAGTACTTGAGATGTTTGGCTTAATTCATATTATATAATAAGAAGTGCATGAATTATCTTAGTCCAATATTTTACGTACCTATGCTAGACACTAATGTAAAAGTTAGCCAGTTTTTATGTTATTTACCTTTGGAATGTTTCCTAAAATGTAAAGTTTTTACTCTTCTTCTTTCCTTAGTTGTGTCCAATATTTCTATGTATTTCCCCTCTTTAAATGTGTTGGTTATTCCGCGCGAATACTTGTTAATAAATATTACTGAACTATCGAAGTACTCAATCTGATATTTGTTCACTTCCATCTCCAAAATTCCTGTTTCCTCTCTGAATTCTTCTAAATCTCTCTCTCTTTTTCTCTCTCTCTATTTCTACATCAAAAGTACAACATAATCCTATTTATACTTACTTGGATTGGATAACCCGTCCGAACGATGGTGAAAATACAGCGACATCCCAGCGTCTTCTTGTTTATTCGCTCTTATTAGGAGTTCCTCCATCAGACGAACCGACCATATATGCTTCTCCTTTAGTTTCCGCAAGTTTAATATCCATCCACGTCCTTTGGAAAAAGGTAAATTAAATAAGTCATAGTGGCTACATACACATTTTATATACTATAGTATAGTCCGAAATGTTATACAAGCTACCTGGTAATTCATATATCAAAGATATGATAATTTGTATAAACCCGTATTTTCATAAGGGTAAATTGGTCATTTGACCATCTTTGAATTAAATAATGGGAAACTTTTGAAATTTAAATTGGATTTAATTGAAGGAAATTGTTGAAACTAGGGACCATTTTATAAATGTTAGGGACTTATTGGAGGGAATTCTCAAAAGAAAGGACTAAGTTGCAAAACCAGATACCCATTTACTTATGGCCACGTGTTCCACTCTCTCTCTCTCTCTCTCTCCTCTCTTCGTCCTCTCTTGCCTGATTCCCTAACCCTCTGAAATTTTAGCCGCCTGCCCAGTCGCTGACCCACTCACCATAGCCCCACGGTCGCTCTCTCGCCTCGCCGACGTCCCGTCCTTGCACGGCACGCCATGGCGCTGCTCAGAGAGCCAGCCTTAGGCTATGCATCCACGAAGAAGAAAATGGGGGAATCGAAGTTCCCTCGCCCGATGCTACGAAGTCCAGCTGTAGGTGGCCGCTTACCAAGGTCATGACTAGGCTACTCCCAGCCTCCTGCCGGAGTTGTGGAATAAGGTGAATCGTAATCTTTGCTACAAAATGTGATTTTTCTTTTGGCCCTTCAAAATGAAATTTTGTGGTCATATTCGGATTATACTCGTAAAAATAAGAAAAATAATCTCTATCGACTATTTTTCACAGCAGGCACAGAAACTGAGGCAACGGACTTTATTTTTTGCCTCGTTTTGTCTGTCATATGTCGGTTTTGGGTGCGAACCCTAGGAGATCAAATTACCCTTGTTTTCTGTTGGTTTTCATAAAAATTGGAATATGTGCTGAAAAAGTGAATTTCTTGAATTTTTTGAAATTGAGCTGTTTTGAATTATTATTTTGGTGACTGGATTTGTGAGATATTGTGAACTACACTGGATAATTTTTTATGTTGTTTTGTGCAGGTTTAATTTTTGGATTTGATTAAATTATAGGCATTATGCTGCCAAATTTTGAGAACACAAACGGATTTTTAATTGAAAATTAGGGCACGTCTAAAATGTTAAACCACTGCATGACTGTTTTAAGACTCCTTATATTTCACATATTATAAGATCACACACGATATTCATATTAGGCTTGAAGGTGTTTAGTGGGCAGACTAGAATACTCGCCCTTAGTGAGAGCCCATAAACCCGCACGAAGTTTTGTTTTCTAATTACCTCAACTCGGTAGGTGTAGGCATTCAGTGTCCCTTTGACTCAATACAATTAGACACATAGGTATCCCTCCAATTTTATAGAATAGGTGTCAGGCATAGAGCACTCAATATACGTAGTACGAGTTATTCTAGTTTCATGATGAGAGCTCACGGGTTGGGTTGATTTAAGTTACATGCGTTATGGTATTTGATTTTGGTTTTTGACCATGATTTTCCAATATGATTTCGACTATGTATTTAAATACGATTTTGAATATGGACTGATCACGAATCTTTGATCATAGATATTTTTAAGTATAACTAACCATGCAAACATGTTTTAGGGGAAAAAAAATTTTCTGAAAAGGTAATTAGGTAATCTACTGGGCATTTTACGCTCAAACCCCTAATTTCATCTCTTTCATGTGTTTGTCTAATTGAGGTAGCTAGTTGCCTTGATGGCTAGACGAGTTACTTGGTTTGTGCTTGTAATCTTATTCCTATACCCTGGTTTGCTCCTATATCTTGCCCTATTTCTTCTCCATGCCTAAATATTTAGCCACAGTTAGTGTATTTACCAAGTGCATGTATGAGAATGATTTTTTTACTCTCTGAAGACTTAGTGTATAAATAGAATATTAAGATTTTTTAGAAGTATACTTTCAAAATTTTAAGTCTTTGAAATTATGGTTGATTTCTTACGAACTATTTTGAACACACGAACTCAAAAGATTTATGAAATTCATTTTAACAAAAATTAATGTTTTATCACGCTAAGTTTTTATTCCAAATTAACTAAAATTTCTTAAACTTCAATAAAATTTTTGTAAAATCCCGAATTTTTAACAGGTAAATTAGTCATTTTGTTAATTTTTGAATTTTAATAATAGAGTGATTTAATTTTAAAATTTCTTTAGAAACATGGACTAAAGTACAAAATCTGTAAGGACTTGATTTTTACAGTGTGAACAAAGTTGCACTGAGATTATGCAAAACTTGTTTTAATTAGATTTTGGGCATTTCGGGATTGGCTTTGACCGATCTCCCTAGTGTTGGCAAAAGTTTGGGAGGAGAATGAAATGAAAATTGATAAAGGGTATTGAGTTACGTTCCTTGATTTTTTATTTGATAGGTTGTGAGTTGTACATATTAGTGTGCGATTTTCTTCCTGAAGATTTATTTGTAGCTTTCTAATTTGTAGAGTTTATGTATATATTAATTAGTTGATTATACCTAGTATAATTATCTAGGAGCTTTTAATATTTATTTTGAAGGGCTAAGTGAGGGTCGGTGTTTTAGTTTACCTACTTTGAAAAAGTATTTGACAATATTTTACACTCTAATATTTTCTAAACTACCTTATTTTCCCTTAAAAAAAGTATAAACTTTCAAACTTTTTAGAAACTTGTTTGGTTACCTCGAAAAATATTTTAGAATTTTACAAAAATTCCCATTGTGTTTAGTTATGATTTAGATTGAGACCCAAATACTTTATTTATTTTAAATAAAAAAAAATCGACCATAGTAATTTAAATATGGCCTCATTTATTATTTTACCAAGTAAGTATGGATTATATGATAAATGTCTATTTTGTTGATTATAGAGAATAAACTAGTGTCTTTTTCATGCATTCGCTGTTGGTTTTAATAAATTGCTATCATGTATAACTCAACTTTATAGGTTGATGTTTGTGACTGTTAGGAATTTGCATCATATATGTATGGAATGAAGGTTTTACTAAATATTGATATTGAGTTGAATATAAATCCCTTATGTTGTTTAAATTATATGTAATATGATTATTGTTATATAACTACTAATAATAATTGGAAAGAGATTACTCATGGATTTTACCTTAAGAGTCGTTGAACTCTACTTTTATATTATAAAAGGGATATTCGGAGTTTAGGTTTGGTTAATCTTTAGTCAAGGAGAAACCATACTGTGGATTAGTGTAGTATTACTAGGCTCTAATAGTTTTTACATTTAATATTTTCAAAAATATTTTTAAAATTATTTTTATTAAAAGAAATTAGAAAAGAGGTTCCATGGGAGACATGCATCACTCGAGGATGGTACCAGACATCCTATCCTATTAAAACTTTATTCCTGGGGCGTTAAGTATCGATTTCAGTTATGTGTACTTCTGAGACATTGGTTTTTGTCTATGGAGTCTTTCTTTATATGAAGGACTTGTATAGTCTTTGTTTTAGCATTTGCTTTATTATTTTTTTTTTTTCAAATGAGGTTTTACAGTGGATAAAAGGTTTGAAATGCTATTAAAATTTCTCATGGTTTAGATACTTGTATTTGAGATTAGAGTTTGCACTAATATTTTGTATTGGTAATTTCCAATTTGGGTGTTTTAGTTTTGCATTTGACTAAAAGTGGTTTGTGGTTTGAAATGCTATTAAAATTTCTCATAGTTTAGATACTTATATTTGAGATTAGAGTTTGCACTAATGTTTTGTGTTAGTGATTTCCAATTTGGGTGTTTTAGTTTGCATTTGACTAGAAGTAGTTTGTGTTTAGTGTTATTCCTTGCTCAAATCAGAGAAAGGGAAATAGTTGTGAGCCATTAAACTCTCTTTGTTGCCTTGGACCTCTAGACCCATTTATCTTGTGTGGTGTAATACAAGGATTCTTGTTCTTCATCTTAAACTTTATTCTATTATGTTCTGTGCTTGGAAAGAGACTCTTGTTAGAGTCATTAACTCAGAGATTGTCTAGGACCAGGTTTCAGCCATAGACAAATAAGTGTGCCCCAGGAGATTGTTGAGTTAGTATTGTTAGGGTGATGGTATTCTTATATCTGATATTTGGTCTGCTATTCTAGTTTGGTGCCTTACAATTAGTGTTCAGAATCATATGCCTCGGCTTCTAGTCATGGTTATCATCATTATAATTTTGATCACTTACATACTTGAAGTTGTCATTTCCAACCATTGGTATTGAGATTCTTGTACTTATTAATAAGCCATCTTATGATTTTGTATCTCTTTGTGTACATTTTTATCTCATACCATTGTGCGGGTTAGTGTGTTGGCAGGATTTTGGTGCCAAGTGAGGAGTATATGTCCCACATGCTTTCTTTAACCAACGTTCTACCTAATGCTCTTAATTTCTATAGTCAAGTATTCACTACACTTCAAGTGACTATTTCATATAATCTTATTTATACTCTTGGCTTATACTTGAATTTCAGGACGAAATTCCTATAAGAAGGGGAGAATGTAAAATCCCGAATCTTTAAAGGAAAAATTGGTCATTTTTTGAATTTTCGAATTTAATAATGGAGGGATTGAATTTTAAAATTTCTTTGGAAGCGGGAACTAAAGTGCAATTTTTGGAGGGACTTGATTGAAGGAGTTTAAAAATTAGGGGTCAAAGTATAATTTTAAAAAATTACACAGTGCCCTATTTGGAGGGCACACGTAACCCTCATCATTTCTCCCCCTCACTCTCTCTATTCTCCCTCTACCTCTCTCTAATCTCTCTCTCCCATTTTCGGCCGAACTAGACCAAGGAGCTGCCGAAACTCGCCCAACCACCATCCGGCCGCAAGGAACCCTGACACTACCTCGTGCACCACCAGGATACCAGGCTACCGGTTCCGTATCGCGTCGAGCCCTCTTGGCCAGAAAAATGCCATTTTGGCTACATGAAGTTTTGATTTTTCACTGCTGTTGGACCATTTCAACGCGTGTCCTTGGACTCGTTGAGTTCGTATCGTCGAGAAAAACTTCAAGTATATCTCGCTACTCCATTTTGCCTAGATTAAAAGTCACAATTTTTGAGTATTTTGAGCTCGGAATTGACTTTTTGATTCGACAGTTAGATTTTATTTTTGATGTCATTTTTGGAGTGTACATAAAAAACAGGGAAGATTGATATATATTGACTATATTAGGTGATTGGCACGAAAAATAAAATCGGATAGTATTACCTCATTTTACGTGCCACAAATCCAGTTTTGGTCCGGACCCGAATTGGTCGAAGTATTTGTCTAACCTAGCTATTTTGGGTGTTAGGAATTCAGTGAAGATGTCCGTTTATAGATTTGAAACTCCGTTAAGGAGTTCATTTTTCACAAGTGGGCGATCGAGAGCTTGGAATTAGTTTTCGATCCTCCGAGCGACCGTCCAATGGCACCTTGAGGACCGAATAGCATGGTATCGTTATTCTAGTGAGGTAGAGATTTAGTTTCCTCTGTTTTACATCGTTTTTGAATAAAACTTATTTTCTACTACATATGTGGATAAATGCAATTTTAGAACTATTTGAATATCTGTGATGGAATTGAATTATATGATATATATATATATATATATATATATTGGATTGCTCTAGGACTTTTCTGAGTTCAGGTTATTTTTGGATATATTAAAATATGGCCGTTATGCTGCTCATTTTTCTATAAAATTTAATTAATCATTTTATTAAAAACTAGAGCATCATTTAAGCTTAATTTACTGTATGGCTATTTTTATACATCAGTTCAGAGTATACGTATCATAAGGTTACATATGAGTACCAAGTTAGCATTATGTTGTTTTTACAGTATGGCTCTACAGCTCCACCAAAGGTGCAGAGTACGTGAACCCGCACGGGGTTTCCTTATGATTACCTCCCCATTTGGCAGACGTAAGCAATGCGGTTGCCCCTCTATATTTGATTGGTGACCCATGGATATCCCCTCTATTTATGGGCTAGGCGTCAGGTAGGCTGTATGGCACACGTAGTGCCAACACCCCGGTTTCTATTGATAAGAGGTGGTAAACTCATGGGTATGGATATATTCGTATCATATGTCAATGGATATATGTATGCATGTATGTAGGTGCATACGGACTATTAGCTTTGGAAATTTTTATGTATACATATATGTACAGTTTTGCAAAAGTGTTTTGGGTTAAACTAACTATGCAGGGACTCTCCATTACTAAAAAAAGTTTCTTAAATGAAGCAACAGTTTTTCTATTGAGCGTTCGAGCTCACGCCTCCTACTTTTCTCCCTTGCAGGTGAGTTGTCCATTCGAGTTAGTTGTTTTGATGGCTCGACAAGTCGCTTAGCTTACATTTGCAGTCCTATTCTTCTTTGGTTGGTCCCTATACCTTGTCTTATTTTCTTTATGGCTAACTATTTAGCTAATTGTATCTGCTAAGTGAATGTATGAAGATGTCTTTACTACTTTTGAGGATACGGTGTATAAATTTGGACACAACAATTTCTAAGGGCCTATTTTTAAAATTTTAAGTACTTAGAATTATGACAAATTTTGTAAGATAAATTTTAGACATTCGGATTCAAAATTTGCAAAATCCTAGTATAATAAAAGTATAGATTCATAATACCTCGTCCTGTAAAAGCTAGAAGTGCCAGATGTAAAATCTTGAGAAACTTATAGGAGACATAATAATTTGGTGGATAGATGCTATTTTTCTTTGTAGGAGATGATCGGTTACCTGTATATGACATGTGGTAGAATGACGATCCATATGACATCAGAATATTATTCTAAAACTGTAAAACAAACTAGCCACTCCTGAAGCAGCTTAATAAAAGAATTTATGTGGTTATATTAAGCTAGTGAATCACATTATAATAAAACTATTCCAATAGATATTTAATTAAAAAAAAAATATCATCGTCTTTCTAGTAAATGAAAGAAGCAATCACAAATTTTGCCAGGTAGTGAGTTTCAGTTCTACAGCCTTATAATATGTCCTCAAATTTTTGTTGGCATTTAAATCCATAATCTTATAACCTTTTTTCCTGCTTCCATTAGTGCATATACCATACTTTTCTATCCTTAAGGAAAAAAAATCAATTAACCACCACTTGTAATTTACATGGAGATAAATTTTTAGGGGTATATGGAAGGAAAGAAGTTTTGGAAATTCTAGTGTTGATAATTCATTTTCAATGAAGTCGAGCAAGAGAAGATGCAATTTCGAACGATTTTAGATTTCAAGAAAGGGAGAAGCAGAAAGAGGAAAATTTCAGGATTTCGGGTGGCCTAATGACATTATTACCATACCAGATATAGCACATGCAGTAGGAGTTGTGAGCCGATATATGTGCAATCCAGAAAAATGACACTGGAAAGCGGTGAAGTGGATTCTCAAGTACTTGAAAGATACCAGTAACATGATCCTATGCTTCAGAAAATCAAATTTAGATTTACAAGGCTATATAAATGCTGACATGGTTGGTGATGTAGACGGCAGGAAGAGTACTACTGTATATATATTCACATTAGGTGGTACAGTGGTTAGTTAGGTCTCAAAGCTACAAAAGATTGTCATCCTATCCACTACTGAAGCAGAGTGTATTGCTGTGACAGAAGCAAGTAAGGAGTTGATCTGGTTACAGAGCTTCTTAGAGGAGCTAGGTCAGAATTATAGGAAGAATACTTTGCATTGTGACAGTCAAAGTGTTATTCATCTGGTAAAAAACGTTGTTTATCATGGTTCGGAAAAAGCATATACAGATTCAGTATCACTTCATACGCTCATCTTTGGAAGATAGAGTCTTAGTACTAGAGAAGATTCCAGGAAGTAAGAGCCCAGTGGATATATTAACAAAGATGGTGATCATTGACAAACTGAAGCTGTGTTCAGCTTTAGTTGGCTTGCAAGACTAGAAAGGAGAAATAAGCTGCTGGATTAATTGAGTGTAAAGATATAATTGAAATTAGTCTTCAAGTAGGATATTGTTAACCTGTTCTTTCTTTGCAAGTGTTTTCTCAATCAAAGGAAAATAATAAATAGCTTCTTTGATTTATGCAAACTGAGTACACAGCTGGGAGTTGGTAATGCAAGCCATAATATCGAGTAAAAAATATGTATAGACCGTATATCTATCACAGTAGATTTTGGCTAAAAAATGTGTAAAGAGTTGGTGAGTCTCAACTATAAATAGGGACTATATTCCTCATTTGTTTTCATCCCAGAAAAGTGGGAAACACCTAGTGTTTAGTAAGAGTAAAATTAGAGTGAGTTTATTCTTGAAAGTGAGAAAAATAAAAGTTCTTTTCTTGGGTGTATTCGGGGACTGAGCGTGTGAGCTGAGAGTATTGAATGGAAATACTTGTAAAGATTCATTTTTCTTCCAATAGTGAAAATCTGCAGCAGATCCATGGACGTAGCCAATTTGATAAACTACGATAATTTTGTGTGTCCTATATTTATTTTATTTCGGCGTTATTTTTCATATTTATTTTATCGCTTCTACTATTATGTGTTTATTAGGGAGATTATTCCCTAATAGGATTTAACTTCGTTTGCGTTCACTCTTTATCAAGTATAACGTTGGTTTTGATTTAAGAGGCAAACTACAAGAATTTTGGAGTTTACACACAATTGATGGTTTATTTACTTCATTAAAATTTGCTTTAATTTTCTTCTTCTTTTGGGTTTGCAATTGATTATTATTATTATTATTATTATTATATGTCACCTGATTTCAGGTGGCCAACATCAAAGAGAATAAAATTACTTTATTCTATTCACAAGACTAAAAAGGCTTATGAGTCAAATGGAGGAGTTGCCAAATGCGGCAGTGTCGATACCCATAAGGTGAGTTTGGTATGGAGGACTGAGATTAGATTATAGCATCAAATTGCATATAATAGATTGGACTGAATAAACTAAATAATATTCCATATTTGGTGTAGTATTGAATTGGATTTGGATTATTATTATAATGTCAGACCCACTTTTCATTGGAATGTACAATAAATTTATTTTAGATTAGTTTAAATCCTAAAAAATGTAAAAATAAAAAAATAAAAAATATTCATAATATGGAACCCACTAATTTTGGAATTTAGAATAGATGTGAATTCCACTACTTTTAAATATGGGATTAATATAAGATAAATTATCTTACTCACATGAGACTATTTTAGAGTTATGGATTATTTATCTCAATCCCAAATTGCATCAAACAAAGTCATAGTATCTTGATTCTTTTTATATCTTATTTTGGAAAAAATAAAGGAGAGGAATAGGATGACCAAAGGGGTATCTCTCCACCCTAACCCCACCCAATATAACTATTGGTAAGACATATGTGGGCGCAACAAATATTCACATTTAAAATTCTTGAAAGAACTACTCAGAATTAGAACCCAGGAACTCTACCTTCTACGGACCACATCATACCATCATACCACCCACTCAGTGGTCATGTGTCATTGGTTGTACAACCTTTTAGGCTTAGTTTCGTAATTTTCTTTTACAATATTAGTTAACTTATTGAATGTTGATATATTATTGTCTTGGAAATATATTATTGAGAAAATTTCACACAGCATATTGTACGTTTTAAAAAGTAATACTTGCATTCTTTTCGCAATAATTTTTCATGGCACATTAAATGCTATAAAAAACATTATCAGCATTACCGAAAACGTCGAAAAACAATTCATTAATTTTTACGGCATATTCTTGGTTGTCATGAAAGGTTAATCCGGATTATCCTAATTGTCGTTTCTTTGCATTAATTAATTATACAATTGATGTTCCTATTTGCCATAATTATTTGGTACTACTTTTTTATTCTTGACCAAAATGTTGCAAATCAGCGCATTGACTGTTGCGATACGTAAAAAAATACCACGGAATTTGTGACACAATTTTTGCAATTTCTTTTTCCTCTATAAGGTATATTTTTAATAGTGACAAATAATAATGGGTTAAGCAAAAAGATGAGTTTGTCAAAGACAGTCTTATTCTGAATGGCATATTGAGTTTATTATTAGAAGCAAGTGATGGCGTTGTTTTCGTTTTATTCCTACAACGAGAATAAATTGCAGCCATTCTCTTGCGAAGTTTTCTTTTGTTTATTTATTTTTCATTTTTCGCGTTTTGCACTAAAGATATTATTAGCTAGCTAGAAAATTTTTCTTAATATAATCTCTAAATTTTACCCTAGTAACTTTCTAGCTAATAATCAAATAAGGTAAAGAGCTTCAAGATTAATATCTTAATATCCTTACCTGTTCTTTTTTATTTTTTTTAGTAAACGTCTTTGTGTATTTCATTCACACCCTTATTTCAGTATTTTATACTTCTTGTGTTAATCTTTTAAGTTATAATTTTTTTTTCATTAAGAGGGAAGGAAAATAAAAGCTAGAGGAAAGATATCCTCAGCTTTGTCAGCTTGGTTCTTTGTATCAGCTCCGGGTTCACTTATTTTTGGCACCAACTGTAGGCAAATATAGCTTTTTATTTTTTTATTATTTTTAATAAAGCTACTCAAGTCACTCACAACAGAAAAATGTAAAAGTATATCCCAATTATTAACACTCACCCTACTTCCCATCCTCTGCAAATGCCAGTGAAAATATATTGAAATACTATAAAATACAAATTGTTCCAAAGAAAAATATAACCTTTTTTTTTTTATATATAATAGTTATAATTGCTTTCAATCACAAAGGGGAAGGAAAATAAAAGGTAAAGCGAAGGATCACCTCACCTTTGTCAGTCGCGTTATTTGTATCTGCTCCTCGTTCACTTTTACTGGCACTAACTATTGGGAAACCAAAAAAAAAATGTTTTTAGTTATGATCTTCAAAATGATATTTGTTTTCAATCAGAAAGGGAAAAAAGAAACTAAGGCTATGTTTGGTAGGGATGAAAGAAAATAGGAGGGAAGAAAAAAATAAAAGAAAAATAATATGTGTAGGATGAAAAAAAATATATTTTTCTCTTATAGTTGTATAGTATATAAAAAAAAAAAAGAAAGTTAGTTTAATTTAAAATGATAACTCTACTTCTAATATTATTGTTATTTAAAATTAAATACAAAAGTAATTTTGTAATTTAACTTATCAATACAATAATAAAATAATTTTTTTCCTATTTTTTATCCACTTTTGAGGAGAAAAATTTTGTGTGGATCCCACCATTTTTTTCTTCCACTTTTGTCTTTTCTTTTCCTTTTCTTCTTTTTTTTTCTCTTACTAAATAGCCAATTTTTCAATTTTTCTCCACTTTTTCCTTAAATTTTTCTCTTTTTCTTTTTTGTTTTTTTTCTCCAGTTCCGACCAAACATAGCGTAAAAGGTGGAGCCTCTCAAATAAATAAATAAAAGGTACAGCAAGGATATCCTCACCTTCGTCAGCTGGGTTTTTTGTATCCGCTTCTCGTTCACTTTTTTCTGTACTGACTGTAGGGAAACAAAAATAAAATTTTTTAGTTCTACCTTTTTCTAGTCAATTAATCAAGTCACTTGCACTAGAAAGTCACGTATGCTAACTATGTTGGCATTCATCCCACTTTCCGCTAATGTAAAAAAAATATATTGAAATTAAAATAAAATAAAGAGTGTTCCAAAGAAAAATAAGTTTTTAGTTAATATCTTTTAATTCATAATTGTTTTCAATCACAAAGATCCCCTCATTTTCGTCAGCGGGATTTTATTGTCCACTTCTTGTTCACATTTTTTGGTACTAATTGTAGTGATAAAGAAAACATAAACGATTTGAAAAAAATAAATAAATAAAGAAACTACTCAAGTCACTCGCATGAGGAAAGAAAAACACATCGCAACTATGTTAGCACCTATTACACTTTCTATCCTATATTAGTCCCTGAGAAAATATATTAAAATAATAAAAGATACAAAATGTTCCAAAGAAAAATACAAAATTTTCGGGGATACTCTTTTAAGTTATAATTGTTTCAATCACAATGGGGAAAAAAAATAAAAGTAGAGCAAACATCTCCTCAACTTCGAAAGTTGGGTTCTTTGTCTCCGTTTCTTGCTCATCACTTCTTTTGGTACTAACTATAGTAAAACAAAAATATGGGTTTTTGGCGATAATCTTTTTAATTACAAACGTTTTCAATCAGGAATGGGAAAGAAAATAAAAGGTAATGCAAATATCTCCTCACTTTCGTCAGCTGAATTCTTTCTATTCGTTTCTATCTACTTTTTTTTTTTTTTTTAATACTAACGGTAGGAAAACAAAAAATATAAATTTTAGTTTCTGTATTATTATTTTTATGAAATTATTTAAGTCACTCGTATTAATAAAGAAAGACATATCTCAATTACGTTAGCACCTACCCAACTTCATATCCTCTCAAATGCACAATATATTTGAAATAATGAAAAATACCAAGTGTTCAAAATAGCAAGTGTTCCAGAAAAAAAAGCATAAACTTTTAGAGATAATCTTTTAAGATATAATTGTTTTCAACAGGAGGAAGGGAAGTTATATGTAGAGAAAATATCTCCTCACCTTCCTGAGCTGGGTTCTCTATATCTGCTTCTTGTTCACTTCTTTTGGTACTAACTGTAATGAAACAAAATCCTAACAAATTTCATATTCGTCTTTTATTTATATGAAAATAATTATTAAATTACTTAAATAACCTTCATACTTTTTAGTATTAATAAGTCATTTACGTCGAAGGATATTTTAGTACCTGACTTAAGTTTGCATGATTCCTATTCCTAAATTAGTAATGGATGTCATGTATACAATAGAAAGGGCAGTGGGTTGAATATTCCAATTCCACCTTTTAGGTATGTAAACAAAAGAAAGGAAATTATTAATTCCTTATCTTATTTCTCCCGATCTTTACTCTCTAAACCTTTTCTTTTCATATTTCCTTCTATTACTAATACCCTAAATAAAAATAATTAGTAAATTACTAAAACTAATGGAATAATCTATATACAGGCATATTATGTGTATATAATATGTTCATTTAAAACACCGATTGTGGATTCTATCTTATCCTTACTAAAATTTTAAAGCTCCATTTGGAACTTGAATTTTAAAAAAGAGAGGAAAAAAATTCTAAAAAATTCTATTTTCTCTTGTTTTGATTGTAACAAAAAATAGTCGATTTTTTTTATATAAAAGGAAGAGTTTGATTTGATATTATTTTTTTATATATAGAATATTGAGACTTTAATTAGTAAACCCAAATATGTCAAAATAAAGTTCTATAAACTTTAAAAAAATATTTTCCTATCTCTTTTCATGACTTTTTCTTTGTAATTTTATTTTTCTTTAAAATTCGGATTCCAAACGGAGCCTTAGTGATTATTTAAAATTATTATGTGTTCAATTATCAGGGAGAAAATAGATTAAAAATTAGAGCTATTAAAGATTTACTCACCTTTGTGTGGCTGCTTTGCATCCGCCGCTTGTGCTCTTATTCCAGCAACTGTAAATGGAACTTAATTAACTAAACTTACAAAATGTATTATACACGACATGGCATATATGGAGTTACAAATGTACTTGGTAAGATTAAGACTACATAACTATACAGGTATTTGTAGATATCAGATATTTCGGGATGAATATGCTTCTTTCGTAAATAGAATAAAAAGAGTGCCTATAGTGTTTTTTTTTGTTTTTTTTTTTTTTGTTTTATAAGTCAATGTGACCACAGATAATTATTTTACATTTTTTTTACAATAAATACATTTCTACCTGTATCCCGATAAAGAAGGCTTTAGAAAAGTTTGTTGATGAACGAACAATGTGTAGTAATTAAAGCATCTGATGAAACCAACCGATCTGAATCTTTAGATGTGGATAGTTATCATCATCATCATCATCATTATTATTATTACTATTATTGTTATTATTATTATTAGCTGAAGTTATATACACAATTATTTAACCAAAGACTAAAGCCTTAACACCGTACTATGCTTGCTATTCAAGAAACAAAATGGGAGCTGGGAAGTAAAAAATTAGGAGACAAAATATATGTAGAATGGGAAGAAAGTATCTTCTGGTCTTCGTACTTGTTTGCCATATATTTAAAGAGAAAAGGAAAACATTTGACTTCAAAATTACGATTTTACCTTGTATATTATTATTTTAAGATTTGGTATATATATGTAAAGTAGTTTAGTATTATATAAAACCATCATTAACTTAGAAAAATTGCCAGTAAAGGCTTCTGTGTGGAAGTCACCAACCAAAGTAATTGTGTGATCTTAGTTCTTAATTCAACCTGCAGGAATTTAGATTAAATTGTGTATTTAGAAACAGGGTCTTACGATGGGGCACATACTTAGTTCAATAAGTGGAATAAGCCTAATTTACGTACCGATCATAACGAACTCCCATAGTACACCAAAACACCTCACCAATGGAATGTAGTTCGCTGGATACGTTTCTGGTTTAGGATGAGTACCACTACAGTCCTCGATGAGGCTCGCTGGATCCCACTTTGAATTTTGCTGTAGCTTTTCCACTATTATACCTTTGCAAGCAAGTACGGGGAAAATTACATTAGAAAAGATCTAGTAAGACCTCTAATATTATTTCATGCTATTTTTTTCCGTTTGAGAAAATATGATTAATGTGTGTACACATTTAACCATATTTATAAAATCACATTAATATGTACATACTGCTAGAAAGTGATTCACAATACTTACATTCATAAATGACTGCTTTCCATAGTCCAAACGTGCAAGCACTCTTGAAGGCAGACGGCTTACTAGCTAAAATATGGAGAGGGGTTTTTCCATGCACATTAACAGAGGTAGCCAGATTTGGATACAGCTGAAGTATCTGAAATGCCAAATCTACCAAGTAGAAAAAAGTAAAACATGTTAGAACTTCTTCAAACTTTCAGAATTAACAACAAATAAATAACCTTTCTAGCAGACTTTGAAATCACAACACTAAAATTTCAACATTTATTTCATTAAAATAATTTTCATGTCCTATACTTACCGAAGTAGTCGCCACTGACTGCACAATGCAGAATGGTGTCGCGATTATTCCTCTTATTAACATGATTTTCGCTTGCTTGAGTTTTTAAGAGCGAGTTTAGGAAAAGGAAAGCTTCCTTTCGGCCATGGAGAGCAGCCAAGAAGAGTGGACTTTCACCAGCATCATTACAATCTTCCAGCAAGGCCTCGTAACCCACGTCTGTAATGTATTTGCACATTCTCACGTTCCCTATGGACGCTGCAAGATGGAGAGGCGTATTCCCTTTGCTATTTTTGATTCCGAGAGGACTATTAATCACTGTCTCTCCATCTTTGATTTCGTCTGCTTCAGGTAAACAGAAGAATAACCCGCCAGACTCTTCCTTCATGTTGATCACATCACGAGGAACTTTGAATGCATTATTTACATACCAATGAGATTTGATTGCATCAACTAGCTTCTGAACAATATCTTCTTCACCGTCAGCCACGGCTACATGCAATGCCGTGTAGCCTGACCCGCTGATCGTGGTCAGGTGAGGCCGAGGGTCTGACATGTATAATTTTACCACTGCATCCCACCCACTTTGCATGGCACTTCTAAGTTCCCAAATAATTTCCCGCATATCATTAGCACCCCTCTTGTCGTTAGCCATTCTTGCTGATATTTATTAGTTTTAATGTCTAGGCATAGATAATTATATCATATGGATTTTGTTTCAAATTGTTTTCTATAAAATTTATACATCTTTGCAGTACTTATAGCAATATGCCCCTGCTATTGCGTAAATGAGATAATCGTATATGACAAAGTTGGAATATATTCTTAGGAAAACATTTGCGCAATATGTGCCTGCTATTGCGTAAAGGAGATTAATCTTATACTATATAGTTGGAATACAAAATGCAACAAATTTGTAGAATATATTCTTATGAAAGAGCTCCATATATTATCTCAAAAAAAGAAAAGAAAAAGAAAGACGTCTCCATTTATATTTCACTTTTTCTAACGTTATTCTAATCGATAATCTAGCGACTGAGCCACAATCCTAATTAGATTTTTCTTTTCTTTTTTTTTCGAAACATGAAGCTAGCGGATCAAATTTCAAGCATAGATGATAATAAGAAAAAGGAAATAAATATTATAAGAAAAAGGAAAGAAAATATAAGTTTAGATTAGTCGTTTAAGATACGAATGTGACTTTATGAGTATACCTATGCGTAGTTGTACTATTATCCATACACTTCGATCATCAATATTAGGGTATTTATATGAATATATACATACAAATATAGGTGAAGTTTTACTGGAAATTTTTGTTTTTTTCTCCATCAATTATTAACCTATCATAGTACGTTAATTTTACCTGTTTTTATTTCAATTAGAATAATTGGTTAACTTGTCATAGTAGGTTAATTAATTCTACTTGTTTTATTTTTAAACTCAATAGATATAACAAATAAGTTACCCACTTTTTAACTATTCTATATTTAGATAACGGATGAGTTTTCAGTAGATATTTTTGTTTTTACATCATAAATATGTATATTTTTTCAACCTCTTATGGTAAGTCGCATTCACCCTCTCATTCCGTTTCACTTCTTATATTCTTGTATGGACTCTCATCTACTTTTGCTTGAATAATTTTAATATTTACTCCTTAGATTGGTATGTAGTTGATGACAGATTTTTTTTTTAAGTATAAAAATTAAACACAAGTAACTAAAGTCATCTATGGTAAAAATTGAAATCAGTTGTCCCCAAATTCATTGTTCCACCAACAAAATAAAGTCGCATCATTTGGAAAATAATGATAAATATTGTGGATATAAGTATTCTTCCAATATGGAATTGAAGCATGGATATTTTACTCTAATTTTCTTTTTTAATTCTCTAAATTATATTAATATTCAACTATTACAACCTTTCTCTTGTTAGACAGATCTCTAATTAAACAAAGAAACCATTCAACAAAGAACAGTAATAGGAAAACCAAACAATAACAAAAACATGTGTTCGTCTCCTGTGACGTAGAAATATAACATTGCTAGAGATTCCAATACAACAATGCTACTAAATATACCGAGATTCTATCCAACTAATACACACCTATATACGGCTATGTTTCATTGCATCTTGGGTAGCTCATATATGTACATATCTACATATTGACGAGCTAAATATGACCAGTGCTAATTTTCCCCAATAGAAGTCCTGATTCAATCACTGCCCATATGGTATCACCACTTCTAGCGGGATGAGCAATTTTTAAGGAATGTTTTACATTTTCCACTAAACATATCAGACAATGAATATCCTGTTCCTACTCAACCACCAATACGGTGCCAAATATTCGGTAGTGTCTGCTTCCCCAGGGATCACTTTTGTCCAGATAATAAGACTTCAGGCAACATTGCACCCAAGGTGGATTTCTAGCAGCATCCTCTGTTCCCTCTCCATCATCACTTGTAGCCACTCCAAGCAATGCGTTGCGCTTCCTTGTCAATACATCAATGGTGGGAAGACCACCAAAAAATTTCTCCTATAATCGATTGATAGTAGTAATAATGGTAAGGATATAAAATAAAATTCAACTGTAGTTAATATAAAAACAAATACGATCGTAGTAGTAAAACCTGTCTAGTTCAGAGGCAGATCAAAATCTGGACAAAAGATAGGAAGCAATGTAATAAAGAGAAGAACAAGTTATCCTAATTGCAAAATCAAATTTTCCTAATTGCAAAATCAAATTTCCCAATCATATTTTTCTGTACAGGAAAATCCCACGAGAAAAAAAAAATTCTAAATCTTAACACTGCTTTGTGGCCCCACTCCCCAGCTCTCAAGTTTCAATGTGTCATTGTGCTGAGGAAAGTAAAATGTTGCCAACGAATTACTGCAGTGAAATCATGTTTGATATGTGGTTTCTTTTTCAAAGAACCATAAGTTGTAGGATATCAATCATGAACGAGATTGATCCCGTCAAAGGGACTATATCTGTGACCTATGTATATATGTATATATTTATATATAGAGTACTTTCTTAGTTGGTAATTGGCATTACTTTATGTATTCACCTATGAATACTCTGATTTGAATCGTTTGGTTTATATCGAGTGAGTATAATAAGTTGAATAAATGTATCAATTATCATTGATGGTACCCTATTTTGGACTTGGATTTTGAATGGACGGATACAATAAGATTAATAATGCATGAAAAAATCTAATAGACATAGAAAATAGTTTATTAATATAAATAATGGGTAATTTGTTTATGACGTGATGGAATTGTATTTTTTTTCCTCAATATCATTCCTGATCAATTAGATTCTTATATTGTTGCTCCCATTCCCATTTTTTATTTTTTACTTTATTAGTGTTTGTTACCAATTATTTACAATTATCTTTGAATTTTTTATTTCTGTCGCCAACCTGATCACTACTTTGAATTTATTTTTTCTTTGATAAAAAAAAAGATGATTTAGATAAATCGCACACAATAGCGATCCACCTCAGAGAAATCACTGGTACTAATGACGACATTAATCACTACCTATAGCTCTTACCTTGATGGAGATTGAATCCCAACTAATAATGCATATATGGAGGAGTAGTTTTGGGAATCATTGTAAAAACCCGGATTTTTAGAGAGTGAATTGGGAATTTTATTGATTTTCAGATTAAATAATAGAGGAATTTAATTATAAAATTTCTTTGGAAACATGGACTAAACTATAATCCAATGCAGGTTACGTTTTAACCAATATGGTATTGGACAAATGTGAAATGTATTAGTTAAAATATGGACAGGACCGATTGCCTCAAGGGGACTACATCTGTACCCTATACATATATAGATATAGAAGTGATATCTTAAGCAAATGATGATCACAGGTGATGATCAATTAGATGGAGTTGCATTCTTGCAATATATAATGCATGTATAATGTATTTACCCTTGCAAGTTTTATTTTTTTAAGATTTTTATTATGAAATTTAGACGTAAATGGACTTAACTAGAATTTAAACTCATCCACTCTCACACACTCACACGTATTTCTAAGAATTAGTCTAAGAATCCTAAACTAATTGAGCCTCAATTGGCAAATAAGTACCAACTCTTATTCCAACTTTCTTATTTTTATTCCAAATTTTAATTCCTTTACCCGATTGATATGATAGTTTACTTTTCCTATGGGAGTTGTATAACATAGTGTATTGTAAACGATATTACTAATGTAACTTTCTAATAGCATTAGCCTATTTAGATGGTATAGTCTAATTTCAAAAAAAAAAAAAAAAAGAAAAGAAAACTTTGTTAAAACTTATTGGGCTTATTATAGAAATACGGTAACAAGTAAACAACTTTTAAAAAATACAGTTCGGGTTAAACTATCAGAAAAATATGACATACAGTATAAAAATTTACTAATACTAGTTTAAACCACACGTGCCTAAGGCACGTGATCCATAGATTTCCAAAAAAATTGTATATAAATCAATTTAATTGATGTTTTAATTTAACAACCTTAAGAAATACACAAAAAGCTTTATTAAAAAAATAGTCTAATTTCTCTAAAACAAACAGAAAACTTAAATGGCTAAGCATTTTTTTTTAGTCTAAAAGCCCATACAAAGGCAATGCGTTAAACATATTGAACATGAAAGCCTAAAGCAATTATACCAATACACAATAAAAATATAAAATAATATTTACAAAACAAAACAGATAAGAAAAATAGAAAACTTAATTTAAAAAAATAAAAAAGTGTAGTAAATAAATGCCTGTACACGTTACCAGCAAAAGAAAATATATAGCTAGGAGATGTAGCTAGGTTCCGGCAATAATAATAATAATAATAATAATAATAATAATAATAATAATAAGATAATGTAGCTTGGAGGAAAAAAAAATAAAACAAAAGAAAGATAATAAACCAGTTTTGCGTTGGCTAATAAAGGAAAAAAAGGAATTTGTATTAAACGAAATGCAAAACAATTAAAATAAAATAAATAAAAATCTCAGTCAGCTAATAGATAAGTACAAGAAAGAATTTTTTTTAAGGTATTAAATTAAACCATATTATGTCACAAATATATTATATCTTAAGAAGTATGTTTTTTTGAAAGCCATAATTTGTTTTCCAAATTAACTAATTATTGCTCCAAAGATAGTGATTTTTTTGAAACATCAAAGATAGTAAATACATGATTGGGCTCTTTTGAATTTTTTTATTACGAATTAAATGTTTTATTTTATGAGATTGTGAAATATATATATATATATATTTATCTGTGTAAAACATTATTTTAAAGATCTAAACATTTAAAAAGATAAAATATACATTTCTGGCACTGATGTAACCAATAGACATAAAATATCTATTGCGAGATTGTAAAATATTTATTGAATATCTTTTGGAGATAATTATAGTAAATTCTACTATTTTTTGTTAAAGTGATATTTTTTTTAAGAATATGCATAAAATTATCACTACAACAAGAAGGTAATAGAACGACGACTCTAAAACAATGATAATAATAATAGAACGACGACTCAAAAATGGCGACAATTTTTCGCCACTTTAGCTAAAATATAAAGCGGCGACAAATTAGATAGTCGCCGCTTTAGAGTATTTATATTTTTGAGAAATGAAAATGACTGAAGCAGCACTTGTCACTGCTTTAGATGACCGTGTCAAAATTTTCTTTTATAGAAGGAGTATGCCAACTGGCACCAGATTGAAAATGGTATAAAAATATCTTCTCTAAAGTGGCGACGACTAGCGGCGACAATAGCCGTCGCTTTAGATTAATCTATTATTAATAAATTAAAATAATTAAAATTATTGTAAAATATGTAAAAGTAAAAATAAATATTAGGTTTAAAGCACTGTCGCCGCTTTAGATTATAAGGATATTTAAAGTGGCGACACGTGTTTTCAGACTTTAATTGTCGTCATTTTAGATATTTCACAAAAATTTAGGCGGTCAAACTGTTCGCCATGTTTGACCACCATAAATTTTTTGGCTTTAAATGAAACGGTGTGTTTCATTTAAAGCGGTGACTAAAGATCTTACAGAATAGTCAAGTCTATCGTTTTCATAATTCGAAATGGATGATTCTACCATTAATTATTGTAGAAAAGAAGAGTTACTAGTGGTTTTTCAAATTCAAACCAGAAGTAATCTTTTTTTTTTCTTTCAATGTGTCTCCCAAAAACCAAATTCTTCAAATTCTCAATTCTTAGAGAAAATTTTTTAAAAACTTTTAATAAAAAAAGAAAAAATCGAGCATACGACCCTTTTAAACATGGGCAATAGCGACAAAGTCCAACATGGATATTAGTACAAATTTCAACAACGAAAAGTTGATATTGTACATGATGTACACGATTTAAAGGGAAGGATGGCTTCAAGCCATGAACGCAGAAAAAGCAAGGATGGAATCCTACTTTTTTTTTCTGCTATTTTTGTTCCTTTTTTCTTTTTCTTCACAAGAAGTCTTAATTTAGAGGTTTGTAGGGATGGAATAAAGCAAGATGTTCTCCTAGTACGGTAAGTCCGACGTAAGTGTATGAATGCATGTAAATGCTATATGAATGACCGAATAATGATGAGCATTATTTTCATAAAAATTCATAAATAACCATGTAGTATTTTTTAATTAAACAACATTTAGTCATCAAAACTGAGTTCTCAAATCGTTTTAGATTTTTTAAAAATTTCGGTAGTATATTAGCAGTTTTTAATTAAAATCCAAAAATCTAATTTCCTACAGAAAACAGTTCAAAACAATATATATGAATCGCCAACCAATGCGACGTGCTTCCCAGGTAGTTTAAATCTCAAATCAAGTCAAAACAGATTTAAACACAATTTTTACAAATTATGTCACGAAATTCCATCTATACTGAAAATATATAAATTCATAAATTAAACTAATTTTAGAATTAAGTAAAAGAATCCCTACCTCAATTGAGTAATTAGATAACGCTACGGTACTATAGAGAGCGTTTAGCATCGTTTGGTGATCGTTTGGAGGGTCCTGCATCTTTTTCGAATCTTCGATCGCTTGGTTTGAAATTTTGACTTTCAAACAGAGCTTAAAAACGTGAAACAAAACTCACCACTGAATTTCTAGCATCCAAAATAGCTAGGTTAAACATATAATTTGCTAAATTTAGGTTCTAGGACGAGACACAACCTTCGGTACGCAAAACGATTCAAATTCTGATACTCGTGTCTCGAAATTCATGTCACTTCAAAATATAGTGATATTTTATATCAAAGTTCGCCTCTTGGTCTCTCTGAATCTAAATTTGAGGCCAGAACTTCGTCTCGAGGTCCTGAACCTCAAACGGGCCTCTAATATGAAAATTACAAAAATATCACTTTTTGAAATTTTTAGAAAATGTCCCCTTTTGAATTCGATAAGTAATACGTCTTCGGATATCGTTTAGACACCATAAAATCATATTTATTCTTGTCTCAATCTCACCTTTCACATCGTATAATTTTCTCAGCCTAATTAATTATTTTACGAAAGAATTACAAAATACTATAAATTAAATAATAACATATGGTAATAGTGACAAGATGCTGACTGACGACAAATCGATGGTCGTTACCTGGGGGAGTCAATCGGTGAGGTCATAAGGAAGCGAAACGTGTAGGCGGTGAGGGAGTTGGTGCTTGGACGATGATTTTTTGCCGGAAAAACCGTGCAGGAGGTAGTATTTTCGGAAGCCTCAAACTCAGTCGTCGGAGCTCAGTCTCCAGCAAGGCTTGGCAGGATCTCTTCGTCAGCGAACAGAGATCAGGCGGATGGATGCGTCAGGCCTGGAAGTTGGCTATGCAAGGATCGACTTAAACGACAGGAGCTTCGATCGTGCGTGGGAGCTCAGGGGCTTGTGCGAAAAAGAAGTGGAGAATTGAGAAAGTTAAAGACAATTAAACAAACTGTAACACAAGTGTCAGGTGTTGATCGTGTGAACACTATTTGTTTAATTGCAATTGGACCCCTTTTTAAAGTTTCTTTCAATTTATCTCTTCTAATTTGTAATTTAGTCCCTCATTCAAAACTTTTCACATTTTAATCCAAATTCGAATTTTAATTAATTTTATTAAAAAAAATGATCAAATGACCGTAATACCCTTACTAAATTTTAGGGGTTTTACATGTTTTCCATCACTGTCACATATTTGGAAAAAATATTGTAACACTTTATTTCTTGCAGAATAGTCAAATCTATCGTTTTTATATTTTGAAATGGATGATTCCATCATTAATTATAGTAGAAAAGAAGAGTTACTAGGGGTTTTTCAAATTCAAACCAGAAGTGATTTTTTTTTTCTTTCAATATTTTCTCCCCAAAACCAAATTCTTCAAAGTCTTAGTTCTTAGAGAAATTTAAAAAAAAAACGTTTAATAAAAAAAGAAGAAAATCAAGCGTAGGACCCTTTTAAACTTGGGCAATAGCGACAAAGTCCAACATGAATATTGGTACAAATTCCAACAACGAAAAGTTGCTATTCTACATGATGTACACGATTTAAAGGGAAGGATGGCTTCATGCCATGAAAGGAGAAAAAGCAAGGATGGAATCCTTTTTTTTTTCCTGCTATTAGTGTTCCTTTTTTCTTTTTCTTAACAAGAATTCTTAATTTAAAGGTTTGTAGGGATGGAACAAAGTGAGATGTTCCCCTAGTACGGACTTGAGATTGAAAGAACATGTCAACTAAAGTTGTCTGTCGAGTAAAGCTCGATTATCAAAATATGCACTTCTAACTTTTGTAAAATACACGGAAATGCAATTAAGCTTATTTTATGTATATTTTATGTAGGGAGCTGTTGACGGAGGTTTTGTCAACAATAGATTTAGTAAATTGTGAGATGTGATTTGTGTATAAAAATGATTGATAAAACAAAGTAAACAAGGAGATAAGGATTTTATAGTGGTTCAGCCCAAAAAAAGATGAGCCTACGTTCATTGTTCTTCACTACTTTCTGGAGAATTACAAGTTTCTTTAAGTTTTAAGGCGAGAGCAAAGAGAGAATTACAAAGAGTGTATAGTGAAGTGATTGTGAGATGAAAAATTATAAGACTGAGCCCCTTTATGTAGGTGAGGGTGGCTTTAGGTGACTACATAATACTGGGTAATTATCTCATCTTCAATTAGCTAGTTGCCTTTTTTAGGGATTAGGCAGATCAATTATTTGTGGTGGTCAAAAAATCACACAATAACAGCCCCCAAGCTTTTAATGCGTCCTTGACGTATTGAAAGATTTTTTCGATAAAATAGTTAACCGTATGCCATTATGATCAATAATTCCCGCTCAAGTCTTCAACTGAACTTGTTGTAAGTTCTCTTGATTCTTCTTTGTCGATGTCGATAATTGAGTTGGTAGGTATAAAACAGTGATCAAATAGCACAACTATACTCTTGTTAACATCTCTTTCTCATGAGTAAACCTTTTGTGAGTTTAATAAGGAGTGAACTCTTAGTAAGCTGAAAAATGCCGCTTCTCCAATAGCAAGAGCAAAAGTGAAGTATGCGACTGAAAAGCGATCTCACTGATCTTCCATAGAAACTTATGGAGAAGTAGGAAACTCTTAAGAACTATGTCGTTGTCGATATAACTGTTTATTAGTAGAGCACTGAAGAAGCTGCAAAGTCTTTTAAAGAAGAACTTTTCTCAACGTCCATAAATTTGAGATAATGCTCGCATTATAGAAGTATGCTTCTTATTCTAAAAGCCTCGATCTAGACGTGATGATTTTTCGTTGAAATCTTGAAGGCGGTTAATGAAGTCGTCAACAAACAAAACAAGGTGTACTACCCTGAAGACATAGTTGATGACATCTACGTCGTTGAAAAATAGCTCATAGTAGTTATATTAATGAATGATAGGAACTCCTTTTACGCTTCATAGTAGTTTAAAAGGGTGTCATATTTCGAATTTTCCTGCAAAATGTTAGAAAATCTAAAAAATATTGAAAGTAAAGAAAGATATAAAAAATACCTGACCCTTGGGTCGCGTACTTTTTGACTGAGCTCGCATTTTCTTAAGATGCTTTGCTTCATAAAATAAGAATTGAGCTGTTCTATAGGATAGATCCATCACTCGTTATTCAATTGGATGTGAATCATAAGAATCTTTAGGCCACCTCGCATATTAACTAAAGGTTCTATGTTTGAAAATCTTCCATAAGATATAAACCTGTAAGAACTGTTAGGTCATTCTGAAGATTCAGAATTCCATGTCATGTCGATAACTTAAAAATAAGTTAGATCAATCTTTATGCTCTTGCGATTCGAATCCAATAACTTAAAACAGGGTCTAAATAGTAAGATAGGTTAGGTCACTTATGAAAAACAATGAGTGTGAGTGATGTAAACTCAATATTTGTTTTTCAAAAGTTCCATGTCAAATAAAAAGTAAATAGCAATATATCACATCGAATTATGGACATTTTGTTTAGTCACTTATTTGTTCGAGGAGGAATATTGCGTAATAAGACATACTAAGGCATGAAGTGAGGAGAAAATCATAAGATTTTTGGAAATTTTAGAAATTCGTCGATTCAAAATTCTAACTCCTCTAAATGAACGTTTGCGTAGTTCCTTAGGAAGTGAGTAGGAGATTACTTAATCTGATCCCACTGTCCCCTTTTTAAGGTGTTCAAAGATGGCCATAAAACTATCAAAGACGAACCAATAGAATAAGATGTATCAAGATGATAAATTGAATGAATAATACCTTTATTGATAAATTCGAACGACGATTAATCCTACTGCCCCCTAATTTTATAGCGTTGCAATAACTGCTATAAAACTGTAAGTAGACAATGCATAAGAATGAAGATAGATCGCATGAAGAAAATGCATAAACTTGTATTGATGGAGTCATCGAAGTCTATGAAGATGCCCCACGAGCTAGTAGTTGCATAATAGTCGATACGAGATGAAGAGACTTGAGAAGAATTACTGATAGTAGCGATGAAAATTCATATAGTATGAAGAGCTCTTACTTGGGGAACTCAAATATGATAGAGCTCGAATATAATGGAGCTCAAATATAGAGAGCTCAATGATCGAATGGAGATCTTGTCAAGGTCTTTTGAAACTGAGTGACGATCTCGTCTAGGTCGAAGATAATGAATTCGAACATAGTGGAGAGCTTGCGTAATAGAAAGCTTAATGGTCCAGTGATCTTGAAGGTCTAAGGAACAGAGTGAAGATCTCGTTGAGATCAAAGATAGTGAGGAGCTCGAATATAATGGAGAGCTCTTGTAATGGGGAGCTCGAATATGATAGGAAGCTTAAATATGAAGAGCTCAGGGACTGAATAGAGATCTTGTCAAGGTATGATCAACTGAATGAAGATCTCGTCGAAGTCGCATAATTGCATTCATTCAATCTTATAGAGATATGTCTCGACCATGAAGTACATATATTCTTAACCTAGAAAGGCATCCCTCAACCATAGGTGTGAGCCGACCATTAAATTTTTCTCACTTACACAGGCATATCAATAGTGATTATCAACTTCAGTAACCCCACATACTTCGTCGAGGCCAATTTTGCTAAGGCATCTACTTGGCTGTTTTTCCTACGAGGTGGTAGCTGAATACTATATACGGTAAATATTGGGAAGAGACATCGTACTTCTTACAGATAGGCCAACATCTTCCCTCCTCTTGCTTGGTAATTACCAATTACTTGGCAAACAACTAATTAGGAATCACTAAATATCTCGATTATCTATAACTTCATCTCTTGTGCGAGCTTAAGCCCAACAATCAGTGCCTTGTATTCTGCTTTATCATTTGATGTTGAAAATCCAAAGCGAAGTACACAATGAATATTATGCCTCTCTGAACTAATTAACATCAAGCCTGCACCAGCACTATTTTCATTTGATGATCCATCCACATAAAGCTTCCACAACTTCGACGAATCTAAAATAGGTTTTTTGATCACTTCTGAAGGAAGATTGACATCATAAGTAAACTCTGCGATGAAATCTGCGAGAGCTTGACCTTTGATTGCAGTGCGTAGTCGGAAATTGATATCGAATTGGCTCAACTCAATAGCCCACTTACGTAATCGACCTGATGCTTTGGACTAGTGAAGGACACCAACTTCTCCATCTCCAGATATCTTATTTCAGCATCGAGTAGTCTTTTGCTTATATAATATACAGGTCACTGTATATTTTCTTCTTCTCGAATTAACACAGCACTTGTCGCATATTTAGAAACAGTGAGGTATAAATACAACTTTTCCCCTAGTTTTGGCTTCGATAAGAGTAGAGGAGAGCCCAAGTGTTTCTTCAAATTTTGGAACGCTTGCTCGCACTTCTCTGTCCATTGAACTTCTTCGAACCCTTTAAAATCTTAAAGAATGGTCAGTATTTGTCGGTTTATCTTGATACAAATCAGCTCAGTGCAACCACTCTTCCCGTCAGGCTCTACATATCTTTCTGTTTACGAGGCAGCTGCATGTCAATCAATACTTGGATCTTTTGAGGATGAGCTTCGATACCTCGCTGATTGACCATTAATCATAAAAACTTCCCAGATACTACTCCAAACACACACTTCTAGGGATTTAACTTCATCTAATACTATCTTGTCAAGGTGTTTGACATTATCTTCAGCATTCCTCGACTTCACCAACATGTCGTCAACATACACTTTCATTGTCTTGCCAATTTATTTTGCAAACATCATATTGACAAGACGTTGATAAGTTGCTCTGGTGTTGATGAGTCCGATGGCATCTTCTTATAGCAATATAATCCTTGATCAGTGATGAACGAGGTATGCTCCTCGTCTAGCTCATACATGGGAATTTGGTTATATCTAGAATACGCAACCAGAAAACTCAGCAGTTCGTGTCCAGACGTCGCATCTACGAGGTGACTGACTCTTGGAAGTAGAAAACTATCCTTCGTGTTGACCTATATGGCTTTCAATCTTGTCTTATTTTGATAATAACAAACATGTGATTTAGTTACTAACAACTAGCTTGAGTTTGTAGTTATGGAGTTGAAAAAGAAATTGATAAACTCAAGAAATGAAGTCCCCAAGAATAGCATATCATTGAAAAATTTCGAAGGTTAAAGACGAATGTGAAGAATCAAGATTCAAGACTAAGTCTAAATAGGTTAAAATTTATTTCCTAGTCTTGTACTTGATTTATTGCATTGCACAAACTATTCTCTTTGATATGGCTCAAAAATCTTTCAAATGAATTTTCAAACAAATCTTCAAATAATTAACTCAACTTTAAATCTACTATTTCTCAATTGTTTGAAAATAAATATCATTTCTAATCTAGCCCAAATATTCTCAGAAGTACATTTTTTTAATCTTAAAAATAATTTGAAAAAGAAAGTTTTAAGAACGACCAAAAATTGGTTCAAAGAAACCAAAAATAAGTTTCTGACCAATTTTGGTCGGCAGGCTTGGTTGACCAAAATAATGGCCAAAAATGACCGTTCTAGCTGAACTGGCGTGTTAGACTCCAACAGCTAGTTTTTTGGTCGACCAAAAATATTTCTGGTCGACTAAAATTTTAACAGCATTTTTCTAACGGTCGAAAATGGCTAGTTTTTGAAGATATCTTTAAATAGAGCCAATTTTGATGACTTAGATATATAGAATACGAACCTACATTGATACACAATCAGTTTCTAAGTGCAAAAGCTCTCTTTTACTCAACTTTAACTTTTAAATCTATTTGAGCCATTCCTAGAGCATTATTTGTGCATTGTTCTCAAATCACCTAACCCTATCTTGTATTATTTCTTTGTGAGGTGATCCTTTGAGTGAGCATTCACTTGTATTTTCATAAAATCATTATTAAGAGGTGAGGTTCGCACCAGAGTCATAAACAACCTGGTATAGGTGAGGTTAACACCAGATAAATCTGTGGTTAGGCGTAATAGAGCCGGATTCAAAACTATTGTAATGGCATGAGTATGCCTAAGAATAAATCATTTCGGTTGTACATGGGTCGGTCAAGCCATAATCTTGATTCGTAGTGAAAAGCACGAAGCAAGTTGAGGAGGGCCGGAGACGTAGGCAAACCGTCGTGTTTGTCGAACCTCGTAAAAATAGCATTTATAATCTCTCTGTCCCTATCTCTTTAATTTATTTACTTTGAGATTGTGCTTGTTTATTTGCTATTTTTACTCGCATTATTCATTATTTGCACGTCCTAAGTGTTTTATTCAAAAAGTTTGTAAAAATTTTTAAAACCCAATTCAGCCTCCCTCTTGGGTTAGCTAGTCTTAGGATAACACTTCGGGCATACTTTGTTAAGATCGGTGAAATCGATTTAGATTTTCTATTTTCCATTGGCTTTCTTCACCAAAACCGGATTTGTAAGCCAATTCGGGTAAAAAGATTCCTTGATGAATTCGATTTCAAGTAGCTTCTCGACCTCCTCCTTCAATGTGACGTAGCGTTCTGGATCCATTGCCCTTCTTTTTTGTCGTACATTTTTTGTCATATTTATATTGAGGTGGTGGCACATAATTTTCAAATCAATCCCCACTATATCCAAATGTTGTCATATGAAGATGTCCAAATTTGCCTTTAGGAATGTCACCAACTCAGTTTGCACCAGTTCTTGAAGCTTTATACCGATTTTTAACACCTTCGAAGACTAATCGATTGATAAGTCTCATAAAGATTAACCTAATTTTGACCTCTCCATCGATCTATCGTGGGTCGAGATCCTCGATTGATGTTCCACCTGACGTTTCATTATGCTGTTGGACCATCATTGTGCGAGGTGTTATTTTCCTTGTTGCGAGCTTCAAAGAATTATTATAGCAAGACTGTGCATCGTATTGGTTGTCTCACACCTCGCCTACTCTATGTTAAGTTGAGAACTTTATGGCGAGATGATAAATCAAAGTAATAGCTCATAGTTCCCTCAAAGTTGGTCTTTCTAATACGGCATTGAATGCTGAAGGGTAATCCACCACCAAAAACTGAGTCATTACTGTTGAAACTCTAGGATAAGTCCCGACATTCACCATCAACTCAATCATACCTTTCGGCATTATGCCATCACCTGTAAATCTATTAAGTGGATTAACAGTGGGTTTCAGATCGCTATCACTTAATCCCATCTTTTTGAAAGCATCACAGTATTAAATATCGACAGCACTTCCATTATCGACTAATACTCGCCATAATTGTATACTTCACAGCTGATGTTTATAACAAGTACGTCATTATGTGGGTAATGGACCTCCCTTACATCTTTCTCTATGAAGGTGATGTCCATGTTGGGAACCCATTGAAGCTTCTGAGGATGCTGCTCGAGGTGCATCATATTGTCAACGGCTACCGTCGACAATGTGGGCCTCCGAAGATGGTTCGTACTAGGAACCCATATCTATCCTGCACTCTCTTTGAATCTCCACTAACATACGGGCCTCCGAAGATGGTTCGTACTTCGCATTGAACTTCCGGATGTCACTGTTGGTTTTCTTCTCTCATTCTACCGTTTTACCTTGTATACTGCCGCAGCCGCCCTTCTCTGATTAACCTCTCCATCTCATCTTTCAGGACATAGCAGTTATTAGTATGGTGCCCAATATCATTATAATATCGATAAAACTTGTTGGGATTGCGTTTTGCTCTATCTCGCCTTATCGAGTCCGACTGACAATACTGCTCCTGCTGATTTGTGGCCGTATAAATATGATCTGTGAGTACACTCAGCTCGGTATAATTGTTGAATCGCAAGGAAGCCTTTGGAATCTTCTACTTCTTTGGCTCGGGTTGCTTTTCAGCCAGTTGCTTATTCTTCCTCTTTTTTTGACTTCTTGTGATTATTATTAGTTGTTGTGGTCGCATCTTTAGTTGTATCTTTTCCTCCCTTCTTCGTCTTATGAAGATTTTCTCGAGAAGATTCCACCCTTAGATGTCAACCAACTCTCTAGTAGAAGTCTTTGAGAGTCCTACATTCTCGCTCCAACAATTATTCCCAGAGTTTAGTCTCTAGTCACACTCCCACCATCATCAAAGTCAGGACTCCTCTTTCAGGCGGGTTGTTGACTTTTACCAATTCTGAAGTGAAACCGTTGAGGCATGATCACAGAGTTTCCTCTGGACCTTATGAATGGCAGACAGATTGATTAAAGGAATAGTAAAGTTCTTTGCAGCTTGAAATTATCTCAAGAATGCAGTTTGGAGTTGCTGCTAGGACGAGATTGAACCAGGCTGAAGTCCTCGAAACTACTTCTTTGCTGTACCTGTGAGGGTTATAGCAAAACACCTGCAACGTACAAGGTCATCAACCCGGTGGAGCTCCATCAGATCGTTGAAGAGATCCATGTAGTCCTGCGGATCAGTTTTCCCATCAAAGGTGTTTATAGTGGGAAGTTTGAATCCAGCAGCAAGTGTAGTAGCTCGAACTTCTTCATCAAAAGGCAATTGACGATATATATCTGCGAGCTCATCATCCCATCCAGCAAGCACATTTAACGTGATCCTCAAATTATGAACATCAATGTTGAGGAAGGGCATTATCTCTTGCTGGTGGTAGAGGTGGTCTTTGGGCCCTGTTATCACGACGTAAGACAGGTTGATTGGGCAGGGTTTGTAATGAACTTTGAGAAGATTCGATTGATACAGTTTGACATGATTGGGTTTGGTTATTATGATACAATGTGGATCGCTCATGACTACCTTTTTGATGTCGTTGTTCCAAGTATTGTCTTAGGTCCGCAGAGTTCTACCTCGATTCTTTGCTTATCTTCTCAAAGATGCTTTTCGATTGATGATTCTATTCCTTGCTTAGATGATTGCGATCACGATCTGTGCTGGAACTCCCAGTGTAGAATTCCTGTGTTAAATCTGCAATCTTGCCTTTTCCCTTAGAAGTACAATCTGCATGTTGCTCTTGCTGGGTTTTGGACTGGTCGTGATTTCTCACTTCTTGAATCCAGATCCCCTTTTCGGGTGGTCAAGCAGGACGATCTCTGGGGCACTCCTATTGCGGTGACGTTACCATCTGTCCTTTAGCAAGCCACCTCAAAGAATCATTGATCTGATTGGTAAGTTGCTGAAGGTTCGCAAGAGCATCCTCTATACGATCCTGTCTCTGAACAATATTTTCCCCAGGTGCAGTCACAGCTGGTTGATCCTGAGCGGGATCAACCTGTGCAGCAACAGCATTTTGAGGTTGACTTTGGCTGACTCTAGCGTTTCTGGTGATATTTCTAGTATTTGCCATTGTTGAAGAAGCAAGATTGACATAGCTAATTATTGACGGAGATTTTGTCAACAACAAATTTAGTAAATTGTGAAATGTGGCTTGTGTATAAAGATGATTGATAAAGCAAAGTAAATAAGGAGACAAGGATTTTACAGTGGTTCATCCCTAAAAAAGATGAGCCTACATTCACTGTTATTCACTACTTTCTGGAGACTTACAAGTTTTTTTAAGTCTCAAGGCGAGAGCAAAGAGAGAATTACAGAGAGTATATAGTGAAGTGATTGTGAGATGAAAAATTATGAGACGGAGCCTCTTTTATATAGGTGAGAGTGGCTTTAGGTTTCCTAATTTTGTGAATAGGAAACTACATAATAAATACAATATAATATTGAGATTGGATGACTATACAATAATAGGTAATTATCTCCTCTTCAATTAGCTAGTTGCCTTTTTTAGGGATTAGGCAGGTCAATTATTTGTGATGGTTAAAAAACCACATAACAAGGGTTTATAAAGAAAGATCAATCTATTAAAATTTTTCCTCCCGATGAGTTGGGCAAAAGCAGGAAAAAACAAATTGTTACCGTTTAACGAATTGAGTCAAATTACTCAGTTGAGATTTTTCCATTATTTCTCCGGTCAATGAGGAAGATTATGTAAGTTCCAATTTCTCTATTTAAGAAGTAAAAGGCAAAAAAGACGTATTGAGATTAAAATTTGAACATATAAATCATGGGAAAGAAATGGCGGAATAAATGTGAAGCTTGTTGACAGAGATTTTGTGAATAATGAATTTAAGAAATTGAAAGATGTGGCTTGTGTGTAAAAAAGGTTGATAAAACAAATCAAACAAGGAGACGAGTTTTATAGTGGTTCAGCCCCAAAAAAGATGAGCCTATGTCCACTGTTCTTCACTATTTTCTGAAGAAATTACAAGAGTTTCTCTAAGTCTCAAGGTGAGAGCAAAGAGAAAATTACAGAGAGAGTGTATAGTGAAGTGATTATTAGATTCTCCAAATAATGAGACAGAGCCCCCTTTATATAGGTGAGGGTAGCTCCATATTTCCCAATTGTGAAAATGAGAAAGTCAATCAGAAAATACAATTTCGGGTAATTATATAAGATTGGGTAACAACTAATAAATAAATTGCACAATCTCTACTCAGAAGCTTATTTCTTTTTTTTTGCAAATTACCCGTTTGAAGAAGCTTGATTTAGTTTCCTTTTCTGCTGGTCGCCGGAGAAGGTCGCACTTTGATCAAAAAGGCACACATGCAACCTGAAATATTTCTTAGTTATTGACTTTTCTTTTCTGGTATTGACTAATGACGTAGATTTAATATCGCACAACAAAGTTCATCACTAAAAAGAACTGCGACAAAACTTTTTAATGAAATTGTAATGGGAACCTTTATCTTAGAGCTCAAGCCATCTTCATTTATTTTGGTTCTTTTATAAATAGCAGTATCTAAAATGGGATTTGGACACTTATATCTATATTTTCAAAAATAATACCAAAAATACGATATTCCCAAAATAATTATTTTTCTTAACGACATTCAATGGCACGAAATACGGCATGGCACGACACGTTAAAGCCTAGGCCAATAAGCTGTGTTGGGCCTGTGAACTTTTAGGCACGACACAGTATAACATGACTAAAATTTGAGCACGGGATGAAAATACATTTATACCCAATATAAATGGGTCATGTCGGCATGGCATGACACATTTGATAGCTCTACTCAGGATTATACAGGAACCAAAATTCGATGACTTGGAGTCCATCTCTACTATTTTGGATGTGATCACAATAACATCTTCGGTTTGAGCATTTGGACACTAATTTGAAAGCCAACCCCCCAAACCAAGCGATTTTGGATTCTAATTCACCTTTCAGACCTCCATATAAGCCTCGGGAATTCATGGGCCTTGGTAATGAATTCTACTTACTAAATAGAGATAGAAGTTCAATTATTGAGTTTTTGTATATTTTTTGATTTAACTGATCCATTATCATCAATTTTTGAAAAATATGGATAATCTTGATTTTAAATGAATAATTCATGGATTTTCGACATGCTAAGATATATTGGATTATTTTTGAGATTAGACCATATGATATTTATAGAGGTTTTAAAATTGTGGTCTTAGGAAATTATAGCTCTTATGCTACCCATTTTATCTAAAACAATTCTAAATGAGTTTTAAAACATAATTTCATTTATATCTATGGTGCATAGTTAATTCAAATTATGATACATATTATAGATACTATAGGATCACACACCGGCCCGATTAGTACTTTATGTACTAGGTGTCTGGCCTGACACCTAATCTTATAAATGTAAGAGCAACTGAATACCTACACCTGCCGAATAAGGGGTAATCAGAAGAAACCATATGTAGGTTCATAGACTCTGCAATATTGGTTGGGGACATCGCCACCTGTGAAACTCATGATGTTAGCATGGTGCTAATGTGTGATCGATTCTATGACTTGTGCAGTACGGACAATATCACAAAATAACCACCTAGTACAATAGTAATTCTAAAATGTGTTCCAAAATTCATTTTCAAATATTTTAGTTTACCAAAAAACTAACAGCATAATTATTGCATTCGAATCTAACCAAAAAATAGAACATGCACACAGAAAATCCTGAACAATTCAGAGTAGTGTATAATATCTCAAAATGTCTCAAATTACTAATAGTAATTTAATCTTTTAAATTCTTGAGTTTATAAAATATTATAATTCAATCAATTTTATTAATAATGGTGTAAAAACCAAGATTGATTCCCTTACCTAACCAAGATAGCTAAGCCTAGCTATTAAGTGCTTCGTGAGTCGCCACTTGCATAATTAATGGAGATAAATTGAGCCGGCTTTCTCCCAAAATTTGAATCTTCCCAGAACCGTTTTAGCCCAAATAGAGCTTATTTTTGACATCATGGTATTGAAATGAGTCCTGGGATGTACTCGGTATCCTAAAATGATCTTTGGAAGGCTAAAAACTAACCTTACTGTGAAATGCATTTCTTCTCAAGCGTCGCAGAATATTCCGGCAATGGTGATAAAACTGATCGCACTTTGTGCTCATATGAAGGTCTTTAATACGAATATGTCTAAAAACAAATTAAAGAAGATAGTAGGCTCGTTCAAAGAAGCCTTGACCTCCGAGATTAAATACAGACAAATTAAAGTTGAATTGCCTAAAACTAAGGACTTCACTAGTTAAACCCTTCACTCCACAATTAACCACTAACCTTAAAAAAAAAACATAATAAAATAGAGAAATAAATAACATAATTATCCGACTAAGATAAATAAGCCTAACACTTAGAATAGCTAACAACTAATTGACTTATTTAAAATATAAATTAAAATATAAAATAAAATAATTAATTTAAACAATCATCCTAATTTAGGTTCGTAACTTTGCTTTCCCTTAAAAAAACCATTGTCCATAAGGGTGGACTTTTTTAAGTCACTCATCTTAATTCCTCTGTTTCCATTTTATAATTAAATAAAGTGAGATATTGAATTCATTTTTATCACACCCTTTAGATTTAAGATTGTTTTACTTCTTTATAGAAAAGAAAATTTTTCCTTCCCCATTATCGCATTTCAGGGCCTTCAATTTTTGTGACTGATTGTGAGGTAAGACATCAACTTTAGAAGAAATTACCTCGCATAGCTCTCGTTCAAAATTTTTAAAACCTTACTCTTAATCATCTTCAATGCACTCACAATTCATTCACATGTTACTTTCTTGAATATCTTCTAATTCATTCTTTTAAAGCGATTCATCTCTTATCAATTTCTTTCAATATACTTCAATTGTATATGCAAGAGGTCCTCCTTAAGTTTTGTTTGAATAGGAGATTTTGCCTAACCTCCTCCAATTGTTACTTACGTTGCTCCATATCGACTTTGTAACTTGGAGCTGACACCAAATAATGCGAACATATCTAAAAATAATTTTAAAAATGATAGTAGGCTTATTCGAGTGAGCTTTGACCTCCAAAGTTTGGGTTTCCTAGGAATATAGACCTCCAAAATAGACAATACAATATTTTGCATACTTTCTTAATTAATTATTGAGATTAAATACAAACGCATTAAAGCTGAATTTTTTAAAACTAAGGACTCTACTTTTTTTTTTCTTTAAAAAAAAAAAAAATGAGGCTTAACTAATGACTTCCACTTATTAATTAAAGAAAAATACTTATTACTAAGAACTCTAGTTGTTATACCGTTCACTCTATGTTAACCGCTAACCTACAAAAACAAAACATAATAAAATAAAGAAAGATAATAACATAATCATCCCATGAATTAAGATAAAATTTAGGAAAACTAACAACTAATTGACTTATTCAAGATATAAATTAAAATATCAAACAAAATAATTAATCATAACAATCATCCTAACTTAGGATCGTAACAGTCTTCTCGAGTACATCACCACTGTACAACTCATCTTTCTTGATGGTGCTCAAAGCTTGATTTTCAAAGTGGGAAAGTATTTCAAACCTGATTTTCTCGTAAGCTAGCCGTGATTCTATAAGTTGGCACTCGGTCCGCGAAAATACCCCACTCGAGATTTTTGGCAGTGAACTGTATTAGCTCTATTGCTACGACAAGTCGTCGCTATAGGTGAAACTCTTTTTCGAAAAAAAATATAATCACCGATTTAGTGAAAAATAAATTAAAAAATTCACAGAGCTATAGCGACGACATCTCGTTGCAATAGGGAGAAATAGTTTTTTGAAAACGGACAAAATTAATTACTAAATTAGTTAAAAATAAATATAAAAATTAATAGATCTATTGCAACCATAATGAGTAAACAATTTTTTTAAAAGTTGCTAAAATGAATTGTTGTATTAACGAAAACCAAATTAAAATATTACCAGAAGTATAGTGACAATAGTGTCGTCGCAACTGGGGTGAACTTTTTTCGTGGGCTTTGTTTTTTTTTTTTATATACAGTACTGAACCTTTTAGAAAAATGCCACTTTTTAAAAGTTTTTTTAATTAAAATACTATTTATTAAAATAGTAACTAGTAACAAGTTTTTGATTACTAGTAACTAGTAAACAATAGTATTTATAGCCGGTATATAATTGATAATTAGTAATCATTAGCTAGTTTTCAAATATTGGTAACTAGTAACTATTTGTAAAAATTGTACTTTTCTAAAAATTTCTTAAAAGAGGTATTTTCTGAAAAATCGGTATGGGAATTGAAAAAAGAAAAAAAAACTAACACACTGTATTTTTGAATTTTTTTTTTATGTAAAAGTGTTAGAAACTCTCTCCGTTATAAAGATTTCACTACTACATTTCGGAAAAATATTTGGGTTTAATGTGAAATTCTTGATAATGGAGTTTTCTATTATCCTCTAGTTGGTTGCTTCTTGGGAAATTAAATTGATTTATGAAGTTACTATTTTTTGTTTGAATTATTTAAATGAGTGTAATATGGGGTAATCCACAAGTCTTAGAATGAAATTTGCAAAATTCATCAAGATAACATTTTCGACTCTTAATTTGCTAAGAAAATGGATTGAAGACATCGTTGAAGGCTTAAAGCATATTAAAAAGTAAGAACATAATGACCCCTTGTACTGGCTTCATTTTTTGCCTTTTGTTATATTTCTAGTTGGAATGAATGTCATGGTTTTAGATCAATGGGTTTGATTTAAGAAGTGTTTTGAAGCTTTATATTACTTTATAGGAATAGTCCTTATCCCATGGTTTAATGAATTTAATAGCTGTTGATAACATAATCGTATTTGACATGACATTTACACATCACCATTTATACATGCACTGCAGTTGTGTTTGCAGTGGTCTATAATCATTTCAATTGGCAAAACGAAGAAACATTTCATGTTTATGACATAGTCTGTCGAGGCTCATTGAGAACATATATCAAACATCATATCACAATGTACTTTCTTTATATATACGAAAATATTTCCCTTAACCGAGGTTAATTATAAGTGTCTACAATATGTCAAAACACTATGATGACACAAATTTGAAAAGGAAAAATAGCTCATGAATATCGTGTTCAGAATGCAGGACTCTAAAGAAAATGTTGTTCAATTCTTTGTGTAGTTGATGCTTATTTCCTTGTATAGTGAAGCTTCAGACATTAGTTGATGCCGAAATTTTGGCACTAAAACAAAGCAAAATGCAATTTGAAAGGCTATTGCAATGATATGGAATGCTATTGCGATGACATTGTCCTCACAATAAAAGTGAAAGCCGAGAATTTTTTTGCTTCAAAATTTAATACCTTATCCCGATGACAATGTCGTACAATAGGCTGTTAAATTAAATTAATTTTTTTTAAAGAAATAAAAATTATTAAAAAATTAAAAGAGGTATTAGGGGCCCGATATAACCCATAAATCGAGCACATTCTCCTTATTTTTTCCTCTTCTCTGCTCATCTTCTACACTTCTCTGCTGCCCCTCCCACTCCCAAATCCCAATAGATCTTGTGGTCCCTCTCACCCTCTTCTTCCTTCTTCCGCCCCCACTTTCCTCCTCCTCTTCTATCATTTTCTTTTCCTTCCTCGCCATCACCATTTTCTTCTCCTTCTCCTCCATTGGCATACATCCATCACCATTTTTGTCTTCTCCTTCACTAAATATGTGGCATTCATCCTCTCTCTCCTTAGAAAGTAATGATGAATTTGTTTGGATTTCTAACACTTATACCTACAAAAACCGAAAAAAATTACAAATATACGGAACTCACACTTTTTTCTAATTTTTGTATAGTTTTTATTAGGAAAATATCACTTTTTAAAAAAATATTTAGAAAAATACCATTTTTAAAATAGTTACTATTTACCAGTTTCTGGAAACTGGTTACTGGTTACTAGTTATATACTAATCATAAATATCTTTGGTTACTAGTTACCAGTTTTCAGAAACTGGTTACCAGTTTCCAGAAATTAGTTACTATTTTAAAAAATGGTATTTTTCTAAATATTTTTTAGAAAATGGTATTTTTCTAATAAAAACTATACCGTACCTTAAAAAATCACTGTATTTTTCAAATTTTTTTCCTGAAACACCGTATATTGTGTAATTTCGCCATTTTATTTTTTTTTTTCTTAATTTATTTGCTCAAATGTGGATAAATATGAAATTAAATAAATTTTTTAATTTAATATTTTACATTTTACGACAAGTCGTCGTAATTTAAAAAAATAAAAAAACTATTCATGTCATCACAATAGCACATTTGAAAATTATCTTTTAATAAAATTCGAATCATTATAACGACAAAAAAGTTGTCACTACAGATCTCACTTATAGCGATAATAGTACAAGTCATCGCAATTAAATAATACTACAATGAGGATAAGACGACAACCTATTGCAATGACATTATCATCGCAATAAGATATTGCAATGACAAACAATGCTATTGCGACGACAATCGTCATCACAATAGTGCCTTTTTCTCGTAGTAAGAGAAGGATATTAAGGAAAGTTGAGAAAGTAGGTTAGAGGAGGGAAAAGGGATCTGGTCTTGTCCCCGTTAGTTTGGAATTGATATAACTAGTAGGGAATTGGCCATGTAGCTAGCTATAAGTGGCCCAAGGGATTTTACCAACTAATCCCTCATTTCCTCTTGTTTCCATCCATTACCCAATTTCAAAGTTCAAAAATTCATGTTCCCTAAAATATTTTTTTCAAAATTAATTTAAATCTCGCACTTTAATTTCTAAATTCCAACTTTAATATAGTGAAGACACAAGTGTTTTTACAAAAGTACAATAAAACTTAATCAAAATAAAAAGAACCTAATTGTTTTTTTTCGTCGTCTTCTTTTTTTTTCTTTTTTATTTTTTCACTTTTTCGTGTGTTTGTCGTAATATTTAATCAAATTTTTTGTCTTAGGTTTTGAGTAACGGTATTTTTGTATTTTTCTAATTTAATTTTGACTAAATTATGATTCAAGGGTGGATTTGATTACTGAGTTGAAATCTCGAAGGATTTTGTGATTTCTAAAAACTAAATATCAATTATCTAATGGGCTTCTTACAGAAATCCAGGCCCATAGTGTTAAAAATTAAAAAAATCACGGATGGATTGATTTTTTGGAAAAATCCCGGATTGATTTAGAAAAATATCACTTCAGAAATATTTGTAGAAAAATATCACTTTTAAGAAATATTTAGAAAAATACTACTTTTTCTTCAAAATTATTATTTTTTTTCCAATGATACTGGAAGTAACCAGTTGAGTTACTTTGAGTAACCAATCTAGTTACTTGAGGTAACTAATCAAGTTACCATAGGTAATTTGACAAGTTACCTCAAGTATTTCACTAATTAATAAAAAGTAGTATTGTTCTAAATACTTTTAAAAGTGATATTTCTCTAATTAAATCTCGGATTTTTCAAACCATTTCAAAATCCGGAATTTTACAATTTTTTTTAAAATTTTATCATAAAAAAAAACTAATTTCCTCTTATCTGATTTAACCAAAATCCATTGGATAGTTCTGTAATTACATACCTATATAAATATGTGTACGTGTGTGTCTATTACAAGATTTTTTTTTTTTTTTTTTTTGGCTACCCACCGTATTTCTAAATAAACCAATGTCCATCTTTATTGGAATTTAAACGTGAATTAGTACTTAAATACCCCTAATATTCTCTTGTTCTCTTCTCTTCCCATCCCTTCTCATTTTTGCGTAATTTTCTTCTACTTCTATCCACCAATCTACCTTTTTATTTTATCTTTAAAACTTTTGTACCTTTCACCTCCTTTCAATTCAACTTCTCCTAATTCTTCATTTGAAAAAGAAAAAGAAATAGTGATTTTTTTCTGCAATTTAATGGCATCTTCTTTAATTAATCATTTTTTTATTTAAGGGAAATATTCATATCGATCTTCTCTATATATAACATGTCACGACAAGAAATCTAAAGCCATGACTTTTAGTAATTTTAAGTGAAAATATAATAAAATATTAATTTTACGAAATTCTGGAGAAATCAAGTATTAGTTAATTTCGTTTTGATCCTCAAATCATCATAAATTCTAAAACCATTAAAACTCTTATTAGTTTTAATTACTCAAGAAAAATACTCATTAAAGTTTAAGAAAATTTCCAGTAATCTTATTTGGAAACTTGTTGAGAAATCATAAATTTTGATAATTTGAGTTCAATTGAAAACTTTAGTCTAATGTCCAAAATATATTACACAAAATCACTTGTAGTTTCAAGTACTTAATTTAACAACAAAATTGTCCTCATACATCCACTTAGTAAATTGGACAAGGAAAGAAAGTCAACATAGTATAGACACCCACGAGGGAATAGGGGTAGGAATGTAAATACAAGCTACGTAGCTTGTCTAACTACCGGAATGACTACCACAAATAGACAAACACTTGAAAGTAGGAAAAGTAGGGGGGTGAGTATTCATATGCTCAGTAGAAATTCAATTACCTTTTTGAATGAATGTAATTTTTAACAAACCTGCATGTTTAATACCTCTTTCAAAAATCTATTTATAAACCAAGTTTGTAAAATAGATGATATCCAAAATAATCACATTTTAAAAATCAAAACCAGAAACACATGATTGTACACATCATAAATCAACCAATGTATATGAGTGAGCTCTCCTCTTCTCATCACGGCCCTGTAATACCCTTTACCAAAGGTACCTATCATCTAGACACTACCTGGAGGTGTGTCAGCCAAAAACATACGCAAAGTTCTAGGTCTTTCACATAGCACTGTAGCAACTCGCCAGTGATCTAAACTACCATGATGCAATAATGGAACTCAAGTGTATGATCCTATGGTATGTACAATATGTAACAGTTCACAATAACCATGCATCCAAGAATTAATCAAATCGTGCTTTAAAATCCCTACTTAGCATTATTCTGAGATTTACTGTAACATGGGCAATATACCACTGTATTACCCCATAATCACAATTTAAAAATACATATAAAAATCCAAACAGTCCAATCCCAATATAATCCAATATGTTTCTATAATTTATTAAACAATCACGTAAACTATGATTTTTCACAAATTAATTATAATGCAATTATAAATCAAAATAGTTATAAAACCAGGCAATTGAACCACTACCTCGATATGGTAGCTATACAAAGCTAACGATGATAAAAAAAACTCCCGTTGGTCACTTGGGTGCTCGGACGGTCGTTTCGGAATTCCCGTAAGCTCACTTTAAAACGTGACTTTTTCAACAGAGCCTCAAAATGAGAAACATACATCACCATTAGATTCCCAGCGCTCAAAATAGCTAGATTAGATATATAGTTTGTCAAATTATTCTTCTTCTCGAAGGTATCTTACTAGTCTATATTAATATGCCAAAGTGTTAGTAAGACAATGATGAAAGAACTTTTTTTTTGAAGAATAATTATAACCTAATCTAACGATTTTACATCCTAAAGCAGATAAACATAGGCTCTAATACCATTAATTCTATCACGATCTAAACCCGGACCAATGGCAAAAGCATAATTTCATAAATTTTAAATTAGTAAATTTATTTTTACAACATAGTTTAAGAGTTTAAATTTTTTTTTTCTATAAATCTTTCAAAATGACAATCTTAGTAAAATTTATAAAATCATTTATAAGTTCAATTTTACACTTTGAAAATTACTTATTAAGTATGATGCTACAAAGGTCGAACATTTGAAATTTTAATTGTCTTTTTACAGTTTCCAGAACATCTTCTAATCACAAAAATTAATATTCATGATTTAAAATCCCCTCATACATCTACTTATAAGTATATTTAAACATAGCTAAATAATCATTAAAAAAAAGGATCTATATCGAGACACGAACCCAAAGGAATAGACATGATAGTGAAGAACAACTCTAGCATTGCACTAGTCAACTAAAAATCTATCTCGCCCTTGTAATTCCAGAAGGGAAAAAATAAGAGGGAGGGAGCATTCGTATGCTCAGTAAGAATTCAATTGCCTATTTGAATGAATGCAATTTTTTTCCAAACCTGCATGGTTAGTACTTTTTCCGAATTCATCTTATAAACTAAGTTTACCAAATAATTGATCAAAAGAATAATCATATATTCAAAACTAAAACTAATACTACATAATTATACATATCATAAATTAACCAGGTATATGAGTAAGCTCTCATGTTCCCATCACAGTCTAGTAATACCTCTTTACCAAAGGTACCTAACATCCTAATACTACTCGGAAGTGTGTCAGTTAAAAACCTGCATACGGGCCTAAATCTCTTACCTAGTGCTGCAGCAACTCACCAGCGATCTAAATTACTGCAATGCAATAATAGAACTTAAGTGTGTGATCCTATGGTATGTACAACATGTAACACTTCACAATAACCATGCATACAAAAATCAATCGAATCATACTTTAAAATCCCATTTGGCATTATTCTGGGATTTAATGTAACATGAGCAGTACATCGTTGTATTACCCCATAATCACAATTTAAAAATATATACAAAAATTCACACTGTCCAATCCCAGTATAATTTAATGTATTTCAACAATTTACCAAATTATCATATAAATCACGATTTTTCATAAATTAGTTATAATGCAATTATAAATCAAAACATAAATAAATCTAAATAATTGAACCCTTACCTCGAAATAGTAGCTATACCAAGATAACGATGCTCGAAGAATCTCCTGTTAGTTACTTGGGTGCTTGGACGGTCGTTTTTGGATTTCTGTAAACTCACTTTAAGAAGTGACTTTTCCAATAGAGCCTCAAATTGAGAAACGAACATCACCACTGAATTCCTAGAGTCTAAAATAGCTATGTTAGATATATAATTTGAAAAATTTGGGTTCCAGACCAAGACTCAGGCCATGTTACGTAAAATGATACTATTCACAAGTCTCATGCCTTGTTTTTTGTGCCACTTGGAAACATGCTGATATTTTATATCAAAGTTTGTCTCTCGACCTCACTGAGTACGAATTTGAAGTCAGAATTTGGTTTCATGGTAGCGAGCCTTAAACAGACTTTAAATCTAAGAATTACAAAAAATGTTTCTTTTTAGAATTAATTTGAAAAATGTCTATTTTTTCAATACGAAAATTAACACATTTTCAGATATCATTTCAATGTCTAACAACCACTCTGATTCATGATTTTTCGTCCTCTATAACGCCATATAATTATTTCAGGCAAAATAATTATAAAAGTGCCACAAAACAATTTAAAAAATGGCCAAATCGTATGAAATCTTACCCATGATGAGTTGACGGCCGAGACTGGTCGAAAAAGATCAGCGGAGACAACACAAAGCTTCATGTGCCAGCGGTGTGCGAAAAGGACGTTAGGTGGCGGTATGGTGACCGGAAAACGCCGCTAGAGGCGATACTTTCGCGAAGGTTTAGCACTGTCTACGGCTCACGCGTGGCTGCAAGACCACTAGGGTTCGACTTGTTGGCTGACGATGATGAGCACGGGCAGGCATGTGGCCGGCAGGGAGGAGTGGTGTGCTGGCGGCGGTCGTTGGCAAAGCTTCGGCTCTTGATGATTTTGAGAGGAAATCTTAGGGGTTTCGAGGGGAAAAAAGGAGAATTTCGGGGATTTAAAGGCAAATGTTAGTAAAGTAGGACACGAGGTAGCTCACGGTTTGATGGGCACTATTTGACTTAATTGCACATTTGCCTAGTTTTTGAAAATTCCTTTCATTTATGCCCTCTCATAATTGAAATTTAGTCCTCGATTTCAAATTTCTTTTACACTTAAGCTCAAATGAACCTAGACTTAATTGTGCCCATATTCATTTCAGATATTTTGATTTAATTAATCCAAAAATTTGAATTTACTAAACTACCATTAGTCTAAAAATTACTTTTTTGCCCTTATTTAAAACCAGATTTTACAGGAATAATGCTCTCCTTCCTTAAAGTTATGCCAACGTGGGATTGAGATAAATATTTTATTTTCTAAAGTTATTGTATTTGAATGTGATAACTTATCACATTTAAAAATATGAGATTACTAATCAAACAGTTCAACATTTTTGGGTTCATATTCCACTCCACATTTCAATTATAATAGGTCTCATGCTTTAACACTTTTTTTTTCCTTTTACATTTAAATTAGATTAAATTTTTTTCAAATAATAGAATTTTATATTTTAAAGTAATTTATAATATATTTTAAGAAATAAAAGGTAATTTTAATACAATTCAATACTACACCAAATATACATTAAGCATATTCTAATTTAATGTAATCTATTTTAATCATATCCAATCTTATCCCTGATACCACTTGTCAAAATCAGTGATTGATTCTCCTTATTGTTCTAATTTAGAATATAGTTAAAAACCCAAGAGAACATACAAAAATCATACAACACATACCAAGAACACCAATATTTAACATGGTTCATTTCTATTGCTGATGTCCGCGAATAGAAACCTAGCAGAAAAACTTCTTTTATTGAAAAAAACAACCCTAAGATTTGAACTGACCAAGTTCAAGTCTAGAGCCTTCTTCTACGTTTTTTCTCTCTCATTGATTGACTTTGGTTTGAATATTGCTCTCTCAATAATGCCCTTTAGACTACATACATGCAATAGTTTCTTCTCCCAATACTAGTAGAAATATATTACTTTCTTACAAATTAATAACTGTAGAATTATTAATTCCGCTAGTCTTATTATCCACACAACAAGAAACTAATAATTATGGATGTGCCACCTTAACGTAATGTAATAAAATGGAGATAAATATATCTTACGTACCTTAACGTAATATAATAAATTAATGGAGATAAGTATAAACTTTTCCGTGCGAATTAACTGAATTAATATTCTAACTCATAAAATTGTACTCTTCTTTTCTAACTCATAAAGTATAATCTTCTTTGTTTGCTTAGTCTTTATCATGTTTTTGCTTAATTCATTAGGCCCTCCTTAATTTGGATGTTCACCCAGCAAGCTAGGTGTCAATGATTTCATAGCACAATTTTAATCAAATATAACTTGGTATCTGATTTGCCAAACTAAACAGATATATTTTGCATTCGTAAAAACAAACTGTCAAAACTAATTATATTAATTTCGCTAAAATACAGAGGGCAAGGTATTTTATTTTTTCCCCATAAATTATTCTAAGTGTCAAAAAAGATTAAAGACGTTGGGATTTAAAGATTCTTCTTCATCAAATAAATAGCCTAATGCATCTCAAAAGAAAAAAATAATAATAGCCCAGTGATCGGATTGGGAGCATCCATTTAACTTTACACAATAGCAATTAACATTTCCAGCATTATTCTTCCAAAGGTCAAGAATTTCAGGCTGGAACTTTCTAAGGTTTTCTTCTATATATATATCATGGCCTATAATCACAAGTTCTGAAAAGACTGATAACTCTATGAAAATAGAGTTATTTATATTCTTTTACTTATATATTTTGTGTATTTTTGTGTAATTTTAGTTTAATTTAGGTTATTTATAGTTAATTTGATTTTTAGTATTTAGATATAATTTTATTTAATTTTATTAGATTTAATTATTTAATTTAATTTAAGATAATTTAGTTTTATTAAATTCGGATTATATTTGGATTATAATTTAGGTTTAATTTAAATTTGAATTTGATTTAGATTTAATTTGAATTTGATTTAATTTTATTTAGGATAAAGGAAAAAGGAAAAATCGGAAAAAGGAGTCAAACAGTCACGCAAGTGGGAGAAAGAAGTCCATGCGCGATCTCGGCCGTCGATCTTGGTCAAAAAGCAACCAGATGAGCGCGTGTTCTACACGCGTGATCCAGGCGCGTCTGAAGCCAAGGGACAGCTGGGGCCCGTGCTGCAGCAGCCCGCTAAGCTGTGCGAGATCCAGTGAGTCTCGAACGCGTGCACCCAGTTCGTCCGCCCATTGAGACATCGCCACTTCACCCTTTGACTTTGACGTTTTCTTTGAGCGAATCAGGTGCGAGATTCGTGATGTGCGCACCGATTTCAGCCGCATGGGATTATTCCTCAAAGCTCACAAAACGTGAATAATAAAGAAGAAGAGAGAGAAAGAAAGAAAGGGAATTGAGTGAGTTTGACACATCATATCACAATCAGAAGCCATCTTTAGAGACGTGGGAACTTGCACAACACTCCAATCTCAGTTATAAATAGCCAGAACGTGAGAGGAGAAAAAGACACCAATTTTGAGAGAGAAAACTCCACTTTTTCTAGAGAGTGTGAGATGAGTTCAATGTCAGGCTAGTTTTTATAGAGGCTAGAGAGATGATCTTAATTGTGTAGTTTCTCTGTTTTCCAGCTTTGATTCTAGAGAGTACTTCAACGCTTATATATTTGGTTTGTTAAATTCTTCAATATTTTTATTTTCAATATATCATTTTCTAGTTTCTCATATAAATTCAGTCATGTTTTCTTTATGTGGTGATTTAAACTCGATTATAATTATATTTGTTTTATTAGTTGATCTTTTACTGCAGTATTGTCTCTGTGATATATTGTCGATTTTAGATAACTAGTAAGATAAATTATTTTTGGTCTTAATTGGAAGAATTTCTCATATTGAATATTAATATTTGTTCTTAATTACTATATTTTCCGGTTGTGTATTTGGGGTGTGAAACATATAATTGAGTAAAAATAGGAATCAATCAAAGTTGGTAACAGTTAGACGAGCAATAAGTGAATCTTGAAGCCTTGTTTTTCTCATATTGGTATTTTCATTTATTATTCTGTGATTATTATTTTAATATATTGCTTACTTAATTTTTATTTTCAATTTTTCTTTCTATTTTTCGTTACCTTTTATTGTTTCTCTGTGGATCGACACTTTAATCTATACTGCGATAGTCGCTAGTATATTTTGAGCGTAGACGAAGACCAATAAAGAAGAGTTGTTATTGTACATGATAAAAACGATTTAAAACAAAGGGGTGGCTTCGAGCATATAATCTTTTTCTAACATTCGTATGTCTTTTATTTTAAGAAGAAATCTTTAAAGGGTGAATATTGGAAAGAAGCAAAATGTTCCAATAGTACTATACGCATTTGTCTCATTCCGGATAGAACAAAAGTCGAAGAAAGAAAGCTTGAATATGAAAACACCTCTTTAACTTTTGTGAAGCACACGATGTAATGCAGTTTTTTTATTATTATTATGATTATTATTATTATTATTATTATTATTATTACCGGTGTTGAAAAGAAAGACTAGTTAATTTCTCCTTTTTTTTTAAGATACAAATTTTACACAGAATATCAATTCAGCCGTTGAGTTTATTTAATTTTGAATCATATCAACATTATTTTTTCACTTCTTTTTTTTCTCCCCCTATTTACTCCTCTCTAATCTCTTCATCCACTAGCTGGTCCAATTACCTCCTCACACAAGTGAGTCTGGTTGGGTAATTTGGGGGAAAAAACCGTAATTTGTTTGGTAATTGGTCTTTTGAACATGAGAATACCTATTATAATAGAACGATTTCCCCTCATTTTGGTGGAATGTGAAAATGTCATTCCTTAATTAGATGGAAGAAAAGCCTATTTCGTTTTTTTAATTGGAAGAAAAGCCTATTTCATTCTATAGTTAGGCTTACCTAGTTAACTTATTTCTCTTTATCATCTTTCTTAACTGTCTCTCTTTGTTATCTCCAATGTATTACTACTGATATATTATTTGACACAAAAAATGGGAAATACACCAAATTTTTTACTCCATTGCACAATGCTATTCAAAATGCTATATTTTACTTTTTATTTTTTAAATTAAATAAGTTAGTTTTGTAATTGGTTGAGTATTTAAAAAATGTAACGATTAAGCATTGTTGAAAGTGTATTAGTAAGTGATAGAATATTTGAAAATGAGATGTTAAATATTTTAATAGTACTAAAATGACATTTCATAATTAAAAAGTTAAAATTGCATTAAATGTCAATTTAGCGTTATGCTATACGTAAAGTTATATTTAACACCGTGCAAATTTAGCACAATGAATAACATTGCACTGGAAAGCGAGTTCTGTGAGAGTATCTCTAATGCAATGCCATTTTAGCGTATAACACAAAACTCTTTTACTTATTAGGTCACTTAAAAAGATCAAAGTACCATTAAAAAAATATTATAGATAATTCTTAAATTTAACACAGTCTAAACTTACCTTACTATATTTCACTAAGTGAAATTTGTCATTCTCATCAATTCTTCCAGTTAATGACATGAGAGGATCGTATTTTAGATTCATTATAATTTTTTTTTAAAAAAAAAATCAAATTCAATGGTGCTTTCCTATATTTCAAAAGAACAAATGCAGATTTATTTTATGGCATTTTCCGATAAGAAAGGGCAATCAAATAAATAAAAAAATAAGATGTTGATTAAACCCGGGGAATGAAATTCATATAATAGTTGCTTTCTGACATTCATGACCCCAAATACTTTTACTTGAAATGTTCAGCAATATATTTGAATGAGAGCAAGTTAAAGCTGGTGAAATCAAGCTCACTCATAGGCTGTGACAAATTCTTCAAAAATTATGCTAAGATATTAGGCAGACAATGCAATTCTTGCAGTGAATTTCATTAAACAACTATATTCAGCTTAATTTCCAAACTATAACATTTTGTTTTAAAGGAATATCTGGGACTTGACAATATTAACACTGTGAATGTATTTGTACATCAAATCTATTTAATTTGACACACCAAGCAGTTCAGTTCTCTCTCCAACCCCCCCAACAAAGAAAAAAGTTCCTATATCTGGGAAAGAATTGATACCTCACCACTCAACCAAGCCTTGCAACTCGAAAAACCTTGTCTAAATTTCTCCCCTTTTTGTATGGAGTAGAACACAGTAAATGAATAAGTCTATATTACTATTAACAACTCGGGTCGAAATTCTGGTAATTGGTGAAAAAAAATTGAGTACCAAGAAAACAGGAAAGAGATATGTTCACAAAGATTTGGATTTCACGCGGCCTCTAAATTCTTGAACTTGAGTATTCTGATTAGAAAGGTCCGGCAATTGCAAAGTTGGAATGGGGCAGGGCTTTGCATGAGGTTGCTCTTCACTGGCTATCGGAGGTGGCGACACTTGTTGCTGCGTAGCTTGGACTGCTGCTGTTCCTGCATTAAATTTTAGAAAATGAATCTTTTATTTGGACACACAAGACAAGTTTGAAGTGAGAATTATAGATGATTGGAACATAAAAGAAAATTCAAAGGCAGTTCATATATTATTATCATTGTTGTTTTATTCATAATATTCGGATGTGCTAAATTCCCCACTATGAAGGTCCGAATTTGAAATGTGCTTTATCTAATGTAAGTTTAGTGAACACATTATTTTGCATGGTAAAAGGAAATTTTATCAATTTTAATGTCTAGTTTTCTCTTAGGATACATAGTTATACCATGAAAAGATTATAATGAATTTTGGATCATCATCTAGTCATACCATGAAAAGATTATAATAAATTTTGGATCATCATCGCAAAAATAGGTGTTATATATAGACCAAAAAAAGATGTTGAAGAAAACCCCCAATTCCCATAAATTCCATAAGCAAAATAACATGAGAATACCTTGGTTCTTTGGAGACTGAGCCTGATGCGGAAACACAACAGGGTATGCAAATGGCGTTGGGATAGTTGTCGGACTCGGAACCAACTCCTACAATATCCACATGAAAGATAATCAACAACTTACAATTATTTATCGAAAAAGAAAAAAGGGAGATGAGTGAGCGAAACAATTCAGCCTTCTTTCTGTCTACTTTGAATCCTTAACATGAACGTTGTCCACACACTCAGTGCTATACAAAACATTCTCCATAGTGTAATCTTATCATTGATAACCATAATCACCTTGATGCAGAACAAGATAATATTAGACAATTTGCTTTTGTCATTATTTTATTAATTGTTTAACCTTAAGTACTTCTATTATGTTTTAGATTCTTAGAATTCGTTTCCTTGTTGATTTAAGATTTGTTACTTGTCTCCAAAAAAAAAAAAAAAAATAAAAGATTTGTTACTTGTCAGCTTGTTTATGAAATTATAGATCGTTCAGATTTCCTCCATCTATACCTTTCTCTCTATCTTGTATTTTTTTTTCCCCCAGATTCCCCTCTCACTCTCTCCGTTCTTTCTTCTTCCTCTTTCTACCTTCTCTTTTTCTACACTATGCGACATCATACCTTCCTTTGTTCTATCTATAGATTCTGCTCTTCTACTCTTTAATCATCTTCAAAAGAAGCTACAGGATGGCAAGCAACATGCTAAAACTTAGTTCTTACAGAATGAGAATTCGGATGCACAATGCCTGATCCCATCTGACTAGGATATTGGCCAAGATAAGTCTGTGTAGGATATTGACCAGCATGAGGCTGAAAAGGATATTGGCCAGCATGAGGCTGCATAGGATATTGGCCATCATCAGGCTGCATAGGATATTGGTCATAATCAGGCTGCATTGAATATTGGCCAGCATGAGCCTGCATTGGATATTGGCCAGCGTGAACCTGAAAAGCATATTGGCCAGCATGAGGCTGCATTGGATACTGGCCAGCATGAGGCTGCATTAGATACTGGCCAGCATGAGGCTGCATTGGATACTGGCCAGCATGAGGCTGCATAGGATATTGGCCAACATGAGGTGCATGAGGCTGCATTGGATACTGGCCAGCATGAGGCTGCATAGGATATTGGCCAGCATGAGGCTGCATGGTATATTGGCCATCATGAGCCTGCATTGGATATTGGCCAGCATGAGACTGCATAGGATATTGGCCAGCATAAGGCTGCATAGGATATTGGCCAGCATAAGGCTGCATAGGATACTGGCCGGCATGAGGCTGCAAAGGATATTGGCCATCATGAGCCTGCATTGGATATTGGCCAGCATGAGGCCACATAGTATATTGGCCATCATGAGCCTGCATTGGATATTGACCATCATGAGCCTCCATTGGATATTGGCCATCATGAGCCCGCCTAGGATATTGACCAGCATAAGTACGTCTACGTGGCCGCATCCTGCTTCTCCCACGTCCAACAATCTATAGCAGAAAGAAACAAGAATAATAACCACAGAAAACTCAGCCAAACAATTCTTTAAATAATAAATAGCCAAGAATACTTCAAATCCATGTTGTATAGTCATTGTCTGCAGTTCCATTTCCAAAAGGGAGTTTCAAGTATGAACACCACGCACAGGAATTCAATATCTAATGATACTTACAGGTGGTGGTGAAAACTGAGAAGTAGTGGCAACATTTCCAGGTGGAAAATTATCGTGGGGAAGACTCTTAACAGGTATAGATGAATGAGATCCAACAGAGCTTAATCCAACCTCCGACTGAACAGCAGGGACAAGTGCCACAGAAGAGTGGTTTGGCATATAAGAACCCGTGCCAGCAACTGTTTGTACCGCAGGCAAAGAAGCCGCAGATTCTGAATCCATAAAAGATGTAGTGAACACTTTTGCATCTGGGTCGAGTTTAACTTCCTATAATAAAACAGCCAACGATATAATGAAGTCTTCTCTCAAGAAGGGGGGAAAAAAAAAAGAAAAGATATTGTGAACTCAATTACAGAACATATAGTAATTAAAATAAAATAAGAAGAATTCAAGAATAACATACTATAATAAGATTAGTGCATCACCATTTGACACTTCTACTAACCACAGTTAATTTTAGAAACGAAACCAATATGGCCACCTCAAGGGGAGTAAAAAAAAAGGGTTTATCCAATTTATCAAGGGTGTGAAAAAAAAAAGTAAATAAATAAAAATCATGTTACTCACCTTTGGACTCCTATTATTAGATTGTGAAAAATGAGGTGAAAGTGCTTCAGTTGATGTCGCTACTGATTTAGAACAGGACTCTGAGGTAACATCCACAACAGGACTTGTCGAAGTGGAGACACTTGATGAAACAACATAAGGAGAATCATCTGCGGAAGTTGTTCTTTGAGAAAAATGGTTTTCCATTTTTCGTGGTGGAGAATGATTAGAAGATACTCTAGAATGCAGTAGCTTTTCTGTCATAGCTGTCGGTCTCACATTGTCTGGTTTTATCTGGGTGACATCAGCGTCTGCTGCATGTCAAGTATCGAACAATTTAAGTACAAGTTTTACTTGGATAAACAGGTATACACAGCATATAAAGTATCTAAAAGATTGTTAAAAAAAGAATACAAGAAACTTCAATGGATAATAAACTATCACAGAGCTTGAACAAGCAAAAGTATGATTCTTCCATCAGAAGATGATTGGTTTGATAAAATATGTCTGGCAAAGAAAAATATCCTAAAAGAATGCATCGCCAAAAGTGTAGACTCTGTAATATTGAAAGAATATATCGACTGAATGTTGCCAAGCTGCTAGATTTAACTCTGGTCCTTGTTGAGTAATTGGTAATTACAGCACAATAGAAGCAAATAGAAAAACTCATCGAAGTCAAGTTTCTCAATATTATCCTTTTTGTCAATATATATACATATATATATATAGGTTGCCAATCTAGTAGGTATTTTTTTTTTAATGTATAGGTATTTTTCTTTTAGCCATTGGATCATATCATCTGATCCAACGGCTATAATAATGTGCATAAAAAGACGTGCATCATTAATGTTATTTCTCTCTCTTATTTTTTAATATAAAAAATGGGCACGATAAATTTTAATTGGCCAAAATGATACTTATACATAGGTAAAAAAGAAAAATTACCTACTGGATTGGTGCATATATATATACATATATATATATAAACTGCTGCTTTCCACCTACTATTGCCCTCAAAAATTGCTTCAGAAGGAATTCCTTACTAATATAGAGAAAAACAAACTAGAAAAAATTTGATTTCTATATCTAAAGAGAAGACAAGCAAACAATTTTATGTGCTGAGACAAGTGGCATGGATATCGACTTACAGCTTGAACTTTTGCCTAAAACTTTAATAGCCTGCAAGAAAAATTCAGAAATTATAAATACAAGATAGATCATACTGGTAGAATACATCTATAATGCTAAGTTAACTAAAATACTCTGCACGTACATTGTCTTCCTCAGGAAACTCTAATTCTTTTTCATCATCATTCTTGTCCTCTCGCAACTCATCATTTCCACATTGTCTGTCAAAATTTTGAGTATAAGCAAATAAACAAATGGAAAGACTAAGGTAGTAAATAAACAAATGGAAAGACTAAGGTAACATTAAACACGGACAAATGCTATGTGACGTGATCAGGACCATTATTTCTGTCCAACATGAATAGGAGAAGCAATCCCCACATAAGAAATATATGTTTAAATTCCAGGGAAAACTGACGGTAGAAGTTCTATCCAATATGTGAGCACAAACAGACGTCGTTGCTGAGGCTCAGAAGGTTAACACCCAACTTCCCAAATATTGAAAAATAAAATGGAAGAGAAATTACAGGCTAATTATACCTCCCATCAACTGCAGCACCAGAGGTTTCTTTAATCTGCATCGAGGAAAAAAGGATAATAAAAGGACTTAGGGATGATTCATATAAAGTTGTAAGCATTGTAGACCTACGTCAATTTTCTCTTTTTGAGTTTACTCCATACACTGGAAGAGATAGGTTGTTTGGAAACTGGCAGAGGGACAAGATTACTGCAAGGACTCTAATTGCTTAAAAGTTTTTTTTTTTTCCTTGCATTTTCCAAAGCATTTATAGGGAGAGGACCAAAGCTTCTGCAAGCAAGATGCAATTAATGGATGGGACGCAAATAGTTTTCCGACTTCCAGCCCATTTCCTTACGTCCAAAATTGTGCTGTTTATCCTTACATTTTCATCCTGATGGATGGACTTGCTGAGAGTTTTCAGAGTATGCATTCTCATTTTTCGTATTTGTATTTAGATTTTCCAGTCTGGTCATTTTTTTCAAAAGAAATGTGACAATAAACATATGACATGACGAGACAAAGAAATCTGTAAATTATAAGATTAAAATAACTAGGTACAGAAAAGAAATTACCTCTGGAAAATTTCTCCCTTCCTTCCTAGCATTTGTGGGGACTAAACCCCGAGAAAGTTCATTCTTACTTTGCACTGAGCTCCTACTTTAATAAGTAAAATTTATTATACAGCATACATAATTACATAATACTTCAACAAGTGTTAAAGACAAAAATGTGATATAATAGTCATAGAGCAATGGAAAAATAACTAAAAACTCATTAAGCAACCAGCCAGAAACAAGGTAAATAGAATTTTTCAAATGCAATATATCAACCAAATGCAAAAAGGTGTGTGATTTTACAAACTTTATAGATAGGAAAGTTGACCGGCAACAAAGACAAAAGCTAAGCACCTCTTTCTCTCTTTTACAAGCACAATTTGGAGACTAGTACTAGAGACTGCATATCAAATTTAAAGGCCATAAGTACAAACCCAATACATCCTTTTCATTTATGAAACTCAAAATACCAACGTAAAGATACAATAAAATTCTCCATGGATTGGTAACGAGCAACAACTACATGGTCTTTGGCAGAAAGAAAGAAAGAGAGCATCAATCAGCAAAGGACCCATGAATTCTCTGACTAAGGCAATGATGCTCTACGGTGTTGGATTAAAAGGGCATGAAGAGAACATACGCTATAAATGGCATGGTATGCTGATAAATATATGTCCTACTAATCCAACAAGACACAATACCTTATTTGTTCACTATTCTTCATACTCACAGCCGACTTGATGGATTCCCCATCATCAATCACTGGACATTCTTCAGAAAGAAAAGAATCCACAACAGCTTCAGCATTGTTACCAGCCAGACTGCAAGCACAACCATCATCTGAGAACTTAACTCCCTGAATAGCATCAACAAAGCCATATATTATTACAAATCAGGGTGATTGTTCAGTAAAGTTCTCAAGAAAGAAACGAATGACACAAATTGCATACCTTTGCAACAATTTGTACAAGGTCTCTTGAAAGAATTACAAGTGTTTCAACCACTACATCATCTGCTATATTTGAATCGCCTTTTCCCTTATTAGTCATTCTCGCTTTCTTCAAGACAATATCTAGTAGAATAACATCAAAAGAATTTTGTTCACGAATCAATGGGAGAGGCATTTATCCCAAAACTACAGTAACAGATAGATATAACATATATGTGTGTATATATAGGTTCATAAAGAATGAAGATCGGATTTCCTTAACAAAACAAGAACCATTCCCAACTTCCAAACGGTAAACGCTCTCTTCTTTAACACTGTTTTTATTATACACCATTTTCACAAATGATTATGAAAAATAAGCAGAAAGAAAATCAATTAGCAAAATAAGCAAAACCCACATCAGAATCCCATCTAATCAAAAAACCAACCTAATTAATCAAAAAAAAAAAAAAAAACCCAGATACAGTTTCAAATTGAAACAAAAACCCAGAAAACATTTCAAGAATTATAGTCATTGTATCTTGAAACAAAACTTACTGAAGCCATTTTCGAGAGAGGCAGTGTGGAAAACACCAGAATAAACAGAGCCATCCCTTACTTGGACATCTACATGGAGACCAATAAGGCAAAGAGTGGCGTAAAGCAAGTCTTCGCTCGTTGAAGAAGCCGAAGAAGACGAAGAAGGAGAACAAGGGCTCTCATTGCCTGGGAACTCTCCGTCTCTGCAACCCATACCTCCCAATCCAAGGCTTTATCTTGTTTTTCTTGTTTCTCTTTCGTTATTTGCAGCACTTTCTCTCTCTAGAGCTATTACTTTCTCTCTCTGGGTGTCGAAGGAAAGAGAAAACGAGAGAACTGGAGAGGAGAGAGAGAGAGAGAGAGAGAGAGAGAGGTGGGTTTTGCTGGAAGTTGAAGAGGACGCACCGGGAGATATGAGAAAACTGTCTGACACACTTCTCTGTTCTCAGTCTTACGTTTACTTCATTTGCATCTCAAACGACATCAAAAACTTATGTCGTTTTCTTTCCTGAAGGGAACTTATGTCGCTTCCTCCTATCAAGTTTTCTTTTTTCTTTTTTTTTTTTGGAAATTTTATTTTTCTCCATATTTTAGAGGTAACTTTTAATTTGTAATCTGAAATTGGTGAAAAACAAAAAAGAGGGGGAAATAAATATTTTCCTATAATTTGAAAGTTTAAGCTAAGTCAAGTTTTTTTTTAAGAAAAAAGAATAAGTTAAAAGCTACTAGAGGATTTTTTTTCCTCTCACTTTTAGAAGTTCTTTTCTCTCTCTTTTCTATTTTTTTTTCATTTTTCTTTTCCTGTTTTTTTTTTTTAAATCCAATACAAAAGATAATTTTTCTTCTCTTTTCCTCATCTCAAATTCTCAATATAGTTCAAGCTTCAAGCTCCAAACATACCTGAATTTGATTCCTAAATTTCATTTAATTTTCTCTCATTATCCCAAAATTTCCTTCCTCTATTAATAAGATTCAAACACAATTATGTACATAACAAAAATATAAATAACAAAATATTTACTCTACTACTTTTTTTTGTAGATATATATTTTATTATTTTCCCATGCAAGTACAATTTAGCTCTAGATATATATTTTATTATTTTCCCATGCAAGTACAATTTAGCTCTAACAAACGGCTAAAACCAAAGATAAAAACCTTAAAAGTCTAGGGACAAAATGGTAATTCCGGAAAAGCTCTCTCTCTCTCTCTCTCTCTATTGATCCCAAAACCCCTAAACCCAAAACGCCAAAACCCCCAATTTCTGCTAAAACCCTAGAGTCTTCTTTTTCTTCTTCCTCTTCTTCAGCTTCGAGAACCACCATGAGAAAGCCCAAATCGAAGCTCATCCGGAAGCAGAATCGGCTCTCCGAGGTCAAGGAGATCGAGCTTCTCAACTCATGGATCGAATCCCAGAAACCCGAATCCGGGTCCAACCCATTGGCTCTCCCTCCCTTACCCTCCGGTGCGCCCATTGGCCGAGTCGACGACGGAACGACGCCGTACTCGCGGTACTCGGGCGTCACCGTGTTCAAACAGTTGCCCATCTCCCAGAAGACCAAGGATGGTTTGAGGGAGTCGAAGTACGTGAATATGACCGAGATTCAGAGGGCGTCTTTGCCTCACGCGCTCTACGGGCGGGACATTCTCGGTGCGGCGAAGACCGGGTCGGGGAAGACGCTTGCGTTTATTATACCGGTGAGTCGAAGTTTCGGACAGAAGCTGGGTTTTTTTTTCTTTTGTTGTTTAAGTTTTTAGTGTTCGAATTTTCAGAATTGAGGGCGTTTTTTACTAATACGTAATGAAAAGAAGTGTAGCGATAAAGGTTTTAGAGAGTCATGAGAAAGAATATGACATGGGTTGTGGTTCATTTCTTTTCGATTTCCCCGATTGTGCGGGGCGTTAGTAAACACGTGAATGGATGGGAAGGGAAACGCTCTTCATTACGGATTATAAGTATGGCCTACTTTCTGGATTATATTTGTTATTTATGAATTTTGTATCGCTGCAAGATTGTTAGAGAGGAGTTACTTGTAAGCTTCGATTAATCCATTTAGAACCGAGTTTTGGCTTATCTGGGTGCGTTCATGGGGATTCAATACTGGGGTAGAGACAGTGGTTTACTTGTGTTTAGTCTGTTTCGTTTTAAAGGTGAGCTCTTAACTTTAACCGTCAAGGAAAAACCCTTGAGAAACCACCGGAACCCAACTATTGCAGCCTAAATTGTTTATTTCCTTAGTGCAGCACAGAACAAGATTAAGGTAAAATAGTTGCATTTCCTTAGTGATCTCATGTTTGCTTTATGGAAGCTCTCACCTCGTTTAGATTAGCTAAAATGGAAAACCTTAGTCTTTCTTCTCCATGTAAACTAACTTGGCATCTTAGAAAGACATGACAATTGATAAATCCATTGCCTGTTTGATACTTCATTTGTCTTTCGAAGTTGCCAAGTTAGTTTACAGGGAGAAACCTAGTCCTTCTCCTTACCTTACTCCCACCCTCTTGAACTGCCTCTTCTTTCATGTATACAGTAAGACCATGATTTTCGTTTTTTTTCCTGAACATAGTATGAAAGTAGCTACAGGGAAGTAAATTCCCCCTCATTTCCTGGTTTTTCAAATATGGAAGTTCACCTGAAACATAATATGTTATTCACATCCTAATCATTCTTTGTTTCGATCATCTTCTTTAAGCCCTTTTTCCATGTTTAAGAAATTAGTATTTTTCCATTGTTCTATAACTCTGTTTATTTCAGGTTTTGGAGAAACTTTACCGAGAGAGATATAACCGTGAGGATGGAGTAGGCAGCATTATTCTGTCTCCCACAAGGGAATTAGCTAGTCAAACTTTTGATGTATTAAGATCAGTTGGAAGGCACCATAACTTTAGTGCTGGTCTTCTAATTGGTGGTCACAAAGATGTAGACACAGAGAAAGAGCGTGTGAATGAGATGAACATATTAGTCTGCACTCCTGGTCGTCTTCTACAACACATGGATCAGACTGTAAATTTTGATTGTTCACAACTTCAGGTCTTAAATTTGTTATTGCTTGTTATAGCTACATTCAGGTCTTAAATTACAGGGGTATCTTATGATAATTTCCCATTTCCGTTGGCTATGAGATTTTATTCTTCTCAGCGAGATCCTCTTTCTCCTTCCGCCTTTCTTGTTATAGATGCTCCATTTTTCTGTTGCTAATTTTTGGGAGAACTTTCCTGGCCAGGGAACAGGTTTTGGTCCTTGATGAGGCAGATCGCATTCTTGACGTGGGCTTTAAGAATACACTAAATGCAATCATTTCGCAGCTACCCAAGAGAAGACAAACCTTTCTCTTCTCAGCAACTCAAACGAAATCTGTTCAAGACCTTGCAAGACTGAGTTTGAAGGATCCAGAGTATCTCAGTGTCCATGAGGAGTCTGTTACAGCCACTCCCACAAGTTTGGAGCAACGTGCAACTATTGTTCCTCTAGACCAAAAGTTAGACATGTTGTGGAGTTTCATAAAGTCAAATCTTAATTCAAAGATTTTAGTGTTTCTCTCTAGCCGCAAACAGGTTATTTTGGCACCTTACTTTATCATTGATTGCTTTTTGGGTGTTATGTTATCTGTCTTTTGTTAAAAGCTGCAAGAAAATCTCTCCATTTTTTCCCTCCTGGTCTTTACTGCGAAGTATGCTGAAATTGCTTTCACTTATCTCAAATAGGAGTTTATACTTAATAGGTCATTTCAATAATAATTTTCTTTTGAAGCTGCTTCAAGTTTTCTTTTCTTTCTTCTTTTTATTTGCTCCTTGCTTTTGTTTTATTTGTATATTTACACACATGTTCGTATATATGTTTGCTGCCACTGCTTAAATAATTTATTAGAAAGAGAAGTTCCTTGTTCGCAGTGGTATGTGATACTATTACAATTATTTCGGATTTGCTTTCATGTCTTAGTTGCTCTTTTCATTATCTTTTGACTACTTTTTCAGGTAACATTCGTCTTTGAAGCATTCAAAAAGCTCCGTCCTGGAATACCCTTGAAGTGTCTTCATGGAAAGATGAAGCAGATAAAAAGAATGGCTATATACTCACATTTCTGTGAGGAAAAACGATCAGTTCTATTCTGCACTGATGTAGGTTCGAGAGGTCTTGATTTTAATAAGGCCGTTCACTGGGTTGTTCAGGTGAGGAATTGGTACTTCAAACAGAATTTTGCTATTAAAAAAGTAAAATGTATTTGTTCTGACTTGGATCTAAGATGTTTTTGTTGTGCATAGGTGGATTGCCCAGATGACATAAAAACATACATTCACAGAGTTGGTCGAACAGCTCGCTATGATTCTGGTGGGAAATCAGTTTTGTTTCTTATGCCCTCAGAAATTAAAATGCTTGAGAAATTACGAGACGAAAAAATACCCTTACGGACTTATAAGGTAGGCATATATATATTGACCATCCATAAGCTCTTATGATTTTACCTTTTTAGTTCACATAGTTTGTATTCCCATGCTAAATTTGCCGATAATCTGATTTTTTAGGTAAAACCAGAAAGATTGCAACCAGTTTCTGGTTTGCTGGCAGCTTTGCTAGTCAAGCATCCAGACTTGCAATATAAAGCTCAAAGGGCTGTTTCCACATACGTACGGTCTATTCATAAAAACAAGGACAAAGAGATTTTTGATGTCACTAAACTGCCCATTGATCAGTTTTCAGCGTCACTTGGTCTTCCATTAACGCCGAAACTTCGTTTTCTTAATCAAAAAATCAAGAGAGAGAAAATGTCAAGAAAAGCTTCCTTTCTTGAACCAGAAGATTCCAGTGATGGGGATGAATTGGAACTTCCTGGAGAAGAACTTGATATTGGTGATTTCAAGACAAAGAAAGTGGACGAAGTTGTGCATCTTGGAGACAACACCACAAATAAGGATGGTTCAGAAAGCAAAACCCCAGACATTGTGTAAGTCACTTCCTAGATTTCTTTTTTTTTTTTTTTTTTTCGGCCAGTGCATATGGAGCTTTGAACAAGTGATAGATCCAATAATCTCAAAATGGCTGTTTTTTGCAGCAAAATGGACCCTATAAAATTTGATAACCATAGATGCACAACAAATTCTATTATAATCTTTTAAATCACTCTCTAACTGTTTATGCCATTGTTAAACTCTTAAAGATTTTACCAATGCAATTCGAGTGTATCATATCGTTTTCCTCCTTGTAGACCGGCAACTCGGGTTTTGAAGAAAAAGAAGTTGAAAATCAACGTCCATCGACCGGTGGGAACTAGGGTCGTCTTTGATGAGGAAGGCAACACACTACCTCCACTTGCTAGGGTAGCTAACATGAAGAGCAGCGGTGATTCCGACCTGCTCGATCAAGGTTGTAAAGTCGCTCTGAAAATTATCATTATCAATAATCTTCCACAGTGAAATTTAGATTTAGTCTTACTTCCCTCGACAAATACATGTGTCACTTTAAGAAGTCATTGCTTAAATCTGCCACTTAGTTCTTTCTAATTTGGATGGAAGGTAAAGGCTTGGTTAATGTGCTCGCTCCCAGCTGCTTTATAACACACTAATATCTATTGCTCTTGTTTCAGATAAAAAAGAAGAGTTCTACAGAAAGTTGAGGGAAGAGATGAAGGTGGCAGACAAGGAAGACAAGCTGCTCGAACGCCAGCGTCTCCAGGAAAAGAGAATGAAATTGAAGATGAAGAGAAAGAAGGGTAAAATGGAAGAAGAAGATGGCGACGAGGAGGACCTTTCATACTCCGAAGAAGAGGAATCCGGGAAGAATGCCCCTAAAAGACCAAAAACTTACTTTAATAGCAATAGTGATGGAGAAGAAAAAGGGGATAAAGCAAGTTTTAAGGCCGACTTAGTATCTCTAGCAGAGCAAGAAGCTCTGGCCCTCAAATTGTTAGGTTCCATGCACTAAATTTAAGTTAAACAGGGATTGGTAACTTATATGCCTGCCCAAGAAATTTTGTCAACATATTCAATTTCTTAGTTCCGTTTTTCACAACTTGAAGTTTGTCAATATATTTAAATATTAGATCAAGTTTTTACAATTAATAACAAAGCACTTTTCTTTTGCCAAAATTTAGTCTTCCTTTAGTACGATAGAAAGGTGAGTGTTCAAGTTTGCTCTCACTAAATTTGGGTTTCATTCCTCACAGAGGCATTGAATGTTTGAGTTTTCTGCTACAAAAAGGTGCCGGGTTGTAGGACGTAATTCTGAAATTTTCTTGAAATTAGTTTGGCAGATTTCCTGCTATAATATATATTAACTGATATTATTTATGTTCTCATTAACATACATTATGCTAGGTATGCATCAAGCTTTAGTTTCAATTATTCTGAAAGTGTCATTTGCATATTTTATCATAACCAATTAATTTGGGCAGTGTTCTACACAATAATTAACTTTGCATACAACATAACCCATAAAGGAACACCTCCTCTAAGAAGATTTCTTGTTGGGAATCAAAAGTGATATCTTAAAGAAACAATCTACTCCCTCTTATTCAAATTTTATATTTCTCATTTTCAATCATACCAAAAGATAATGAATTATGTTGATCACGTTTCCATCTAAATTCGACTTCGAACCGAAAGCTCACGCTTCATTTGGTCCCTCAAAACTCTTCTTAGTAACTTGTTAGATGCTGTTCGCGGAAACTCTGGAACAATCTTCACAAAGCTCACCTGTTAATCCAATTAAAATTTTTGGAAAATCACACAAGATGAGGCAAATAAAAAAAGAAACCAAGCAATATAGACAAAACCAAGCTTCTATAACCCTATTATATTTCTTGGTATACTATATACCAGGAGTGACTAAAACGCTTAATAATTTCAAATTATTAATTGTGGTTCCTTGGCGCTTAGTAATATGAAAAAATGTTTGAGAGTCAAACCTTAAACAATGGATTAAGGTTGCTCTGAATGGCTTTTGAGAATTTTGTCCTAAGCTTTTCTGCTTCAGAGTTATGTCCATTTTTTAGTACCACAAATATAACCAGTTGTTCTGGACCACCACCAACTGGGGCGATGCTGACTGCCGCCGTCTCCAAGACGCTTTCATCAGCCCGGTCACATACACGTTCAATTTCAACAGAACTTGTCTACATACCACGAACAGTGTTGATGTATACAAAATAAGTTGAGGGACTCAAATTAAAGAGAGGAATGATCAAAAGAGGTTAAGCTCAATCAGACTACACCATGCACTATAATATGTATAGTGAAAGAAACATTTTTATATAGATCCACCATAAATGAAATTCTTTTGATTCCCTCAATCTTTGAATTATTTCAGAATGCTTCACCATCATTCTTGGTAAAAGAAGCTTAATGAATGTCATACCTTAATGCCACCAAGGTTCATGGTGTCATCAGCTCTTCCATGTACAATGAGAAAGCCTCCAACCGTTCTCTTGAGGACATCTCCATGTCTCCTGAGGTGCTGCCAATTCATTTTTCAAGTTGTAAAAGATTCTTATAACACCATGTTTACGACGCTTATTAGAAAGAAATTCTAGCAGAAACTTGACAAAGAATTGCTCCACTTCAGATAGATACAACAGATAGTATGGTATTGGTTATATTTTGGACCTTAATGTGCAATATAAGGAAAATGAGGAGAGAGAGAGATTCAACAGATGACATGAGCATTAATTATTCTCAGCAAGTAGCATAAAAAGACATCTTAGCAGAAACTTAACAAAGAATTACTCTTCTTTAAATGTGCGATTAAATTTATGTTATTTTCATCTGTTATATTATTTGGAACATAACATTCCGCATCAATGTTATAATTATCATATCATAACAAATATATAACATAAATGCAACTACACAAATGTAAAAAGCTAGGTCTCTCTGTAAGGATGTAAAAAGGGTTAGTTCTAAGTATACCATTCCTTTGTATAGTGGCATTCCCTTAAAGTAAACATCTTCATGATCGGCATTAAGCAACCTATCAGTTGCTCCCAAGTATAGTGGGAATAGGCCCACTTCACCAATACAAGCTTGCCTGTCTGGCTGTCATTTTGGTCAAAGAACAAAAATCAAATTCATAAAGGAACATATTTTAAATTTACCAGTTAATTGACTTCGCAATTTTACATCAAGCCTAGACCCAAGAGTCAATTATTTCTAGAAGGATATAGTGGAATATGATGTGATCTTGTCACATGCAGGTGACTGGACTTTTTTCAAAAAAAGAGCATGAATATGTTCTTACATAGGGAATTCCATGTTCATCAAGGATGACAAGGTCTGTTGTCATTGATGCTGTGCTAAAAGCTCCAAAAGCTTGAGGTTGCAGTAGACTTCCTTGAATGTAAGATGATGCAAGCTCTGTCCCTCCACAACATTCAACAATGGGTTTGTAATAAGCTTGTGAAGACAGCCATAGGTCGTCATCGACATTAGATACTTCTCCTGTGGAAGCAAAGGACCTGCATACATTCATATTTTAGTTTTTTTTTTTCTTTTTTTTTTTTTCAGATAACGTGCAACCAAGCTTACCAGGAGTTCGAATAAAAGATTTACCTTATTTTAGTCCAATCCAGGCCCTTCATACACTGTGTACTCTTCCAAGCTTTTACCAGGCTTGGAACTGTACCTAAAATAGTCACACCTGAATCCTGGAAAAGTGTGACAGAAGAATATCAGTATATCTTTGGATCAGATATGGTAGGCTCCTGAAGAGATTATTGCTACAAAAGACAAAGCTTGGAACTTTTATTCTTCCATTTTGATTAGTACATTTATGTTCAAAACCCATCATATGCTCCACCCTGGACTACCCAGGTTCACACAATATCGTACGTGTAGAAATAAGCTTTAAGTTTTCATTAACAAAGCAATTTCAGAAAGCTCAAAGAGAAATACCAATTACAAAAACTTTTCTTTCTCCTCATTTTTAGCATTTTTCTTATCAAAGCCTAACAAAATATTGCTGTCATTATTTCTACCATCCTGAACCCATCTCGAAGGAAAAGAGATAAGAACATACTAAGAAGAATTCACATAATAGAATTGCAACAACAGAAAATATTGGTGGTGTTACCTGAACAAATTTTCCAAAGCCATAGCCTAGAGGAGATCCATGATAGAGAGCAAGTGTTGCACCAGACAGAAAGCATGAGAAAAGTAGAATTGGACCCATCACCCATCCTAAATTTGTGGGCCAGCAGGCAACATCTCCAACTTGGACATCAATATGAGCCCATGAATCAGCTGCACACCTAATTGAAGAAAGTTGTGTCCATGGAATAGCTTTTGGTTCTCCTGATGAACATGAAAAACAAAAGTGGAACCGTGGTTAAGGGCATGTTGATACATAGTTAGCACTAATTATGAGTATAAGATAGTCTTTTACCCGTGGTTCCAGATGAAAAAAGTATATTTATCACAGAATCTATTGGTTGATAGTAAGCAGAGTAATAATGTGATCTGCCAATAAAAGGATAAGGTTATACCATCTAAACATTGATTAGTGTGAGAAAACAATAATGGTTTACTTTAAAGGTCTTCCTGGATAAGTTCAGCAATGATAATGGAAAGGATGGATTATGTAATCTCATTTAAAAATGTTCAATTGGCCAAATCGAAGTCTTCATGTATGTGTTACCTTGAATGGGTGTTAACATTGGAGAGGAAGTCTCCCCATGACATATCCTGTTCTCTTAACTTAATGCCTATGTTGCTCCCAGTTGCAGGGAGGACAATAGCTTTATATGGCGCAGCTTCCACAACTCGACTGCAAGGGGGGAGAAAAAGTATGAATACCTGTTTCTTCATTTCTAGATATCTTCTCTTTCTTACATTCTATCTACCAACAATATGGAAGGGAGACTAGCACTATGACATTTGTTATGTGTCTTACGTTGTACAACCTAAATTACAGAAAATAAGAAAGAGATGAGATAAGGCATATATAAAATTTGTTTGACCTGTAGAGAGGAAACTTGCGACCTCCTCTTAGTATGAAATCCTGGAAAGGAAAAGTAAATAAAGAAATAATTATTTCCAAAAGCAAAGCACCATAAAGCAAAACAAAAAAATTAAAAATTAAAAAAGGGGGACCAAGGCTAGTCTGATATTGAAGGCATGATTACAGGCCTAGTAAAGCCTCTCCAACGTCTGATCACTTTCTACGAGGATATTGTTTTCAGTATCAAACTTTCTAGTCTTAACAAGTTTGGAACGAGTGCAGAAAGATATCATGGCAATGCCAAATAGGAGGAGTAACAAAGTCTCTGAATATGAGGTTGCAACTTGCAACTAAATCAACTTGGTAAAAAGACTCAAAGATGTGGGACTGTGGGAGACTTCTGTGAGAAAAGAGGATAATCGAGTTAAGGCAGAAATCAAAAGACTTAAGAATCACACATAAAATGGTCACCATGAAAATAAATTCGTATATCTTATATGTGAGTGATCATTCAGATTTTATTACAATAACTGGAATTTTCAGCAGCAATAACCGCTGCTTAATATTTTGCAATTGCTCTGGAGAGGGCTGTCTGTAACTTATCATGTTCTCTTTTATTTCTCTTCTCTCTCTGCTCTAGTGTAACTTTAGCCTCTCTCTCACTAGGCTAAACTGATATCTTATATGCATCTAAAACATTGCCTGAAGAATTAACTTAGCCACCACCCTATTGATAATATACTTTCCAAGCATATTAGGGAAAAAGGAAATAGAAAACTGACTTACCTTGGTTTTATGTTTCTAAACTTTAAAATTTATTTCTCAAAAAAAAAAAAAAAGAAGAGACCTGGGTAAAGATAGCCTTGGCTTTTGATATACGCAAGCGGGTTGCAATTTCCTTTGGAGCAAAGCTGTCAGCTATTGATACAACAACAAAACCTGATAGTACAATCGCCAAGTATATAATAACTGCATTAACTGTCATTGGCATGTCAATTGCTATTGCATCACCCTTTGAAAACACTGCATCGAGTGCCTTAGCCACCAAGCTGTGAATAATGTCATAGAAACATGAACACAGATACATATACACATTGAAGGACAAGAGGAATGCAGACAAAAACTTTAGAGAAGATGGAAAAAAGCAGACAATGGAATTATGCATTTGATTATAAACCTTGTTAATCAGTGGCAAAGAAGTCTGAAAGGGCATTGACAAGTATCATTGAAAATGTGATCCTTAAAGGTGAGTTAATGTCAAATCAGTACTCTCGAACATAGAATGGCGAGATGGGAAATTGATTGAGGACATGAAAGATCAATCAACATAGGCCAAAGATTGTAATAAACTTTAACATGTGAAAGGAATAAATTAGTCACAGTTATTTTTTTAATTTCATTTTGGAGAAGATTCATACTCGTATGAAATGAAAGCAACTTAAATATTAATGATTTCCTTCATTTGAATGTGATGACGTGACAATTAGAATTCGTTTATAACAAGACCTGAATGTAAATGATCTCCTAGCAATATAAACAAGTGGGAAAATCTAAGATAGAGGTAATGCAAGTCAAAGCTTACATTACTTGCTCCCGGAGTTCCTTTAGTGTCATAACTTTTACATCAGAATCATTGCAGCCTTCATCTCTCCATACAATAGCCAAACTATCATCCTTTTTCCTTGGATGTTCTGTGGGCATCAAACAGCATTCAGCAATGTTCAAAACTGAATCTGGAAGCCACGATCCGCCATGCTTTGATTTATCAGATCTGTCTAGAATACACTTTGGGGCTACTTGGAAAGAAATTGAAAGCTCCTTTAGAACAATTGACCAGTAAGCCTAATAACCAAGTAAAACAATTAATTATATTCTTCCAATTAAAACACTCTGCATAACACCAGGCCTTTAAAAGAAAAATAAAATTAGTCGAAGCTTGAAAGTTGAAATAGATGTTTTACCTCAGGTTGTTGAGCAGAGAACTTCTGGAAGAGGCTAAAACTCGTTATAGGATCTCTATATGAAGGCCCCAAAAGCTTTGAACCATGCTTCTCCATGAGACGTCCCAAGTTTGTATGTTGAGACTGATATCTTAGTAGCAAAAGACACTAGAAGTCACTTAAAACTCAGTAGAAATACAAGCTGACATGCATATTTCTCAGAGATATCTCAAACAATAAAATTTGTCGATTCATTGAAATGCACAAAATGAAATAGTATAACTAAGCATAAATATAGCACAAAATGTAAATTTTCCTAATATTGTTGTAATCATCAAACATAAGAGGCTTACTTGGAATAATCAACGGGCTGTCTTTTAAAGACACTTGAATCTTATTGGTTGCTCGAAAAATACGTCAGAGTCACAATTATAAAAAATAAAAAAATAAAAAACAGAAAAAAAGAGAGAGAGAGGATTCCATCATGTTATTACAGGTTAATGCGAACTTTCTTGAGAAAACGGATAAATGTAACTCAATTGATGTCAACAAATCTGAAATGAAATACCAACCCCATATTTCTTTCACTTTTAATTTTCAATTAAACGGAGTGATATGACGCATGCCATTTCTTCTTATCTAGGAACCTTTCAACTTAAAACAAATTCCAAAACTTCTTGTAACATCTCCACTGTAATTCATCCAAAAAAAAATCTTGCGTTTGCTTTGATTAAAACTAGTTGAAACTTTTTGTGATACATGATATGTGAATGACATTCACATTAGTCAGGCTTTAAAAACAAAGAAGATAAAAATTAACATGTTCCATCTTTCATTATCACATTATAAATCATTCACTTAAAGTTACAAAATAACAAAATCTACATATCTACATATATATAGATAGTGATATTGTAGCTTGAGAACTCTTGGGTTCGTATTAATATGGCAATTTTCATTAAGCACCATAACTTAGTTTCATACTAAAATGATTGAGGTTTAAGAAAAGAGTAGAAGTTGAGCGATTACAGAGAAGGAAACCAGTAAGGAGGAGGGCCTCTGGAGTTGGCATCCCAATTTGCATAGACAGAGTAGTAGACCAGCTGGTGGAGCCCATGTGGGTGCCATGGCTTGAGCACTCTCTGAGCCACTAGGTGGCGCCAGACCTCACTTGGGTCCGACCCTTTGGCTCCATTGACTGAATCTTTAAGGACCCTTTGGAACTCCTCGGCCTCCTCAATGCTTAGGCCAGCCTCAACCAAGTCCTCCACTCCCACCTCGCTTATGCTTCTCTTCCCCATCTCTCTCTCTCTCTCTCTCTCTCTCTCTCTCTCTATCAGTTGAGTTTTGCTCTGTTTAAGAAGAATTGTTTCGTTGGTTTGTTGTGTCCCAAAGGGTGTTAGGTGGTATTGTGGTAACGTGATCAGAGGTTGAGCCACATTGTCATGAAGTCAAACGACACTCCTCTGCTCAACTCAGCCAATCAATCAACTTGATGTATATTTCCTAGAAGAAAATTAAACTAAAGTCCATGACTTATGTCAGATTTAAAATAACACCTCTAAAACAACAATAATGACAGTGACATCCTGGAGTAGTTACATTTTTTTTTTTTAATTTAAGCAAATATTATCTAATGCGTAAATAGAAATAGTTCATTATTGTATGAAATACAACAGTCAAAAATAAAAGTTTTAGTAAAATATAATGGTAAAATATTTGTGTAATTTTTTTGAATTTTAGAGAGGTATCACTATAACTATTTTCGGTCCAGATTCCACGATGTCAAATCAGGAAGTGTGACTATAAGTTTTCTTTTTCATAATAACAATGATAATTTTAAAAAATAAATAAATAAATAAAGCATTTGTGTAATGCTAGAGAGATGCTAATTGCCAAACATTAGCACGGTGATGAATTGATGATTATTATTTACTATGAATACATAGTGATTGAAGTTTTATAATAAAAATCATACACCTCATTTTATTCACCCATTTGAATGGAATAAGCTACGGGGCACCAGTGCCCAGTAGTATCCAGTACCACATGATGTGACATTCTGTCACTAGTTAATTATAATTATAATTCAGATGAGTACCGATACCCATAGTATTGCTCATTTTAATAAGTGTATTTAAACGAAAATTATAGAATTTGTTATAATTAGAGTGAAAGATTTTTGAAATGAAATAAAATAGAATGAGTTGTAATTAGAATAAGAGACATTAGAATAGATCATTCAAAAATACTTCCTAGGCTCTATTCTCATTTTAAGACACAAAAAACTCATTCTAATACTTGATGTGACTGATGGACCATTTGAATGGAAAAACTGAATTATTAAAACAAACACCCATTCCAAAAAATTATTTGAATGGAAAAAATAGAATTATTGAAACAAACATTCATTTCAATGGGTTTTCCATTTGAATGGAACAGAATGAATGAAACTAGGGATGTCAATGGGGCGGGACGGGACTGGTTTTGTGTTTACCATCCCCGTCCCCGTTATTATTTTACTATACCATCCCCGCATCATTCACCATTTTATTTGGTGCGGGGCAATTTGCTCGATTGGTTTTCCCATTGGTATATCAGAGTCCCTATTTGGAATTTTCATCTTGTATAAATTAAACAATTCTATGTTAGTTCAAATCTTTTAAAAGTCTAATTACATCGAAAAATAGTGAAAATTAAAGTTAAATTCATTGAAAATTCTAATTTTATATCTAAATAACTAAAAAAACACATTCAAATAAAACTTTAACATGTTAAATTGTCAAATATAAAATATTTAATACTAGAAACATATAGCATATCATTCATAAAGCTAACACAATCCCAAATAACTCAAAAAATATTACAATATGACTATATATTATTAGATCTTTTTCCTTTTTAAAAAATATCTACTTGAATTATTATAAAATAGAAATTAACTTATATATAATCGGAGCGGGGTCGGTGCGGGACACTCAATCCCAAGCCCGCTCCGCCCCGCTAAATATTAAACGGGGAATCTCCCCCCATGCCAAGTACTATTTATAACGGTGAAAACCCGCCTCATTCGGGCCGGTGCACCATGGTGCACCACCCCATTCGGTGAAATTGACATCCCTAAATGAAACAAACAAGGCCATAAAAATTTCATGATGAACTTCTAATGTTTGGCTCCATGGCCTATGGTACCTGAGTAATCATTTAGATCATCTCCAAGCCAATGCTATAGCTTAAAGAAAAGCACAAAATCATACATGCAATTTATTGTGCAAAAACTGTCATACACAAAAATCTTGGCATTTTTTGATTTTATTATTATAATTTTATCATATTTAGAATTATATTTAAAATTACACTTTTTAACTAGCAATCAATCACTCTCAAATAATAACAACATTTTTCAGTAGTTAATTAATACACTTTTCAACGCTTAACTAATGAACTCGGCTTCAAGAGAGTGGATGAAGTTTTAAACTAAATTCTACTCCGAACCGAGAGTTCATGCTTCATTTGGTCCCTCAAAACTCTCCTTAGTAACTTGTTAGACGCGGTTCGAGGAAACTCAGGAACAATCTTCACGAAGCTCACCTGAAATTAAAAGTGTTGGAAAAATCACACAAATGATGAGACAAATAAAGAAGAAATGGAGCATTATATGCAAAACCAAGCTTATAAACCTTATTATATTGCCTGTTATAACATTACTGGCAGTGGCTAAAACTTGTAATGCTCCATTGTTATGTATTTAGAGAAAAATAATATAATGAGAGTCAAACCTTGAACAATGGATTAAGGTTGCTTTGAATGGCTTTAGAGAATTTCGTCCTAAGATTTTCTGCTTCGGAGTTATGTCCATTCTTCAATACCACTAATATAACCAGCTGTTCTGGACCCCCATCAACTGGAGTCACACTGACTGCCGCTGTCTCCAACACGCTTTCATCCGCTCGGTTGCATACACGTTCAATTTCGATAGAACTTGTCTACATATGAAGAAAGTTATCGATGTTAACCTAGTAAGTTCAGGAGTTCAAATTAAAGAGACTAATGATCACAAGAATTTGTATGGCGAAAGAAAATTTTTGATACCAATCTACTCTAATTTACATGCTTGAGAAATCCAAAGATCCTTAAATTATTTGAGAATTATTAATCATCATTCTTGGTAAAAGGAGCTAGATCAATGTTATACCTTAATGCCACCAAGGTTCATGGTGTCATCAGCCCTGCCGTGTACAATAAAAAACCCGCCAACAGTTCTCCTGAGGATATCTCCATGTCTCCTAAGCCGCTGCCAATAACAACTCAAATTTTAGAAAAAATTATAGGACCATCTTTACAATGATTTTTAAGAGAGAAATCTTAGCAGAAACTTATCAAAGAATTGCTCCTCTTGAGATAGATATGACTGATGGTTCGGAATCAACAAATATTTTTACCTTAGTCACACGTAAAAGACAACGATAAAAATAAAATAAAATAAAATAAAAAGAAGAAAAAGGAAAAAGAAAAATATATGATGAGATAATCAGAAACATAGAGTTTTTATTAAAAATAGCATCGATAAACTAAAGACTAAAAGAGCTCAGTTTCACTGCAAGGATTGTGAAAACGAGCAGGTCTAAGCTTACCGTTTCTTTGTATAGAGGCATTCCCTTAAAGTATACTTTTTCATGATCAGCATTAAGCAGCCTATCAGTTGCTCCCAGGTACACGGGAAATAAGCCAACTTCACCAGTACAAGCTAGCTCATCTGGCTGTTATGTTGATCAAGAAAGAAAATAAAATCTGTGAAGATACAAACATATTGTGAATTCATCATTTATTTGACTTTGCAAGTTCACATATCAACATGGCCTCGAGTAACGTATCATTCATTAGTTGAATAAATTTATAGCTGACTATGATATGATTTTGTGACAGGCAGGTGATAATAATAGTTGTCAACTTGAATATGTGCTTACATAGGGAATTCCATTTTCATCAAGAATGACAAAACCAGCTGTCATTGATGCTGTGCTGAATGCTCCGAAAGCTTGCGGCTGCACTAGACTTCCTTGTATGTAAGATGATGCAAGCTCTGTCCCCCCGCAACATTCAATAATGGGTTTGTAATAAGCTCGTGAAGAGAGCCAAAGATCATCATCAACATTTGAAGCTTCCCCGGTGGAAGCAAATGCCCTGCATATTTTTATATATCAATTAATATTTCCAATTCCATTCACGCACGAACAATATTTACCAAAAGTTTGGATAGAAGATAACTTTATTCTGGTCCAATTGAGGTCTTTCATGCACTGTGTACTTTTCCAAGCTTTTACCAGGCTTGGAACTGTACCTAAAATAGTCACTCCTGCATCCTGGAGAAGCATCATGGCAGAATGTCAGTAGATATTACAATCAGAAGTGTGAATGCTCATTTTTTACTAAGCCTTAACATATGCCAATCGCTCGAATACTCGACACAAAACTTTGTTTATCTTCCATTATTTTGAGAATATATAGCGTAAGCACATGAAAGTTCCTTATCAAACCCTTAAGAAGTGTTGCAGTCCTTTTTCCTGCATCACCGGCCTCTCTTGAAGAAAAACAAATAAGAATAAACAACGAGGAACTCGTATTATTAAGTCACAGAAAGTATTTGTACTTTTACCTGAACAAATTTTCCGAAGCTACGGCCTAGAGGAGATCCATGGTAGAGAGCAAGGGTTGCACCAGAAAGAAACGTAGAGAAAAGTAAAACTGGACCCATCACCCATCCTAAATTGGTGGGCCAGCAGAAAACATCTCCAACTTGGATATCAATATGAGCCCATGAATCAGCTGCACAACGAAGTGGAGAAAGTTGTGTCCATGGAATAGCTTTCGGTTCTCCTGATGAAGAAGATAAGACATGGATGCCATGGTTAAAGAAAAGGTCCAGAACACAATTAGGACTAAGTATGAGTGTTAACAAATCTTTTACCTGTGGTTCCAGATGAAAATAGTATATTTATCACAGAGTGTATGGGTTGATAGAATGGAGAGTAATAGTTTGATCTGCCAATAAAAAGGATTCTATTATACACACCATTATATAATGGATCAGTTTAGAGTCTGAGACAACATTAATGACAACTCTTAAGTTTTTCTTAAATATTTAGCAATGAAAATGAGAAAGGTCGACAGATGCATTTGGAAATAATAAACAACAAAATGATAAATATTTGGATTTGCACTACCTTGAACGGTTATTAACATTGGAAAGAAAATCCTCCCATGAAATATCTTGTTCTCGTAACTGAATTCCTACATTGCTGCCAGTCACAGGAAGGACAATGGCTTTATTTGGTGCTGCATCTACAACTCGACTGCAAGGAGAAAAAAGAGCAAATTAACTAGCAGAAGAAATGGTTTTATTATACTTAACTAACAGTCTTTGGTATCTTGTCACAAAATAGGTCAGAACAGCATCTTCCTCTCTTCTTTCTCTCTTCCTCTATCGTTATCTCTCTTTTCCTCACTTTTTGTGCCATATTATGAGGAAAAAGTCTCATTTCCAGTGGGAACTTAAGAGAGGGTTACCATTCAGACATTCCCTGTGTTCCATAAATTCTACCACCTAAACTACAGAAGAAATGAAAGACAGAGACAAAGACACAGCATCTGGCATTTGTAGTAGTATTATTACCTGTATAGCGGAAACTTGCGACCTCCTCTCAGTATGAAATCCTGAATATAAATTAGAAAGAAATAATTTCCTTAAATAAGCACCATAAAAGAAAAGTATCATACTGTTGTGATGTAAGTAAATATGTAAATACTAAATACCAGGTTTATTTCTAGACATACTACCCTCAAAGAAAAGAGAGCAAACTCAAAAATAATTTAAAAAAAAAAATGCACCACTTTAAGATAGACAGCATCTTATGTGGGCTATGGAATCTGGTTCTCCAGATGCTTTTGTTTTGATTATAGTGCATCAGAAAAAGAGGAAACAAAAAAACAAGACATGTTTTAGCTTTATTTTCCTAGGTTTCTAAAACCACATGTTACCTCTAAAAATGAAAAATCACCTGGGTAAAGATAGCCTTGGCTTTTGACACACGCAAGCGTGTAGCAATTTCCTTGGCAGCAAAGCTGTCAGCTATTGATACCACAACAAAACCCGATAGTACAATCGCCAAATATATTACAACTGCATTGACTGTCATGGGCATGTCGATTGCAATTGCATCGCCCTTTGAAAACATTGTGTCGAGTGCGTTAGCCACCAACCTGTGAATCATGTCATAGAAACATGATTAAAGGAGACAACATTCAATTACATATGCACATAACTTGTGTCTTAAAATCTGAATGTAATTGATTACATAGCAATATGAATTAATAGGCATTATAAAATAGAGGTAATGCAAGTAAGACCGTACATTACTCTCTCTCTGAGTTCCTTTAGTGTCAAAACATTTACTTCAGAATCATCATAGCCTTCATCTCTCCATACAATGGCAGGACTATTGTCCTTTTTCCTCGGATATTCAGTGGGCAACAAACAACATTCAGCAATATTCAGCACTGAACCAGGAAGCCATGATCCGCTAGGCTTTGATTTGTCAGCCCTGTCTAGAATACACTTTGGAGCTTCTCGAAATGAAACTGAAAGCTCTTTTAGAATAATTGACCAGTATGCCTAACAATCATATTAAAATCAACTAATTATATTCTTCCAATTAAAACACTCTTCAAAATAATACGCACTAAACGTTAAAAGGAATATTTACCTCAGGTTGCTGAACAGAGAATTTCTGGAAGAGCCTATAACTCGTTATAGGATCCTTGTATAAAGGCCCTAAAACCTCTGAACCGTACTTCTCCATGAGACGTCCCAAGTTGGTTTGCTTAGACTGATGTCTGAGAAATAGACAGCACTAAAATCAGTTAAAAAGGCTGACATTAGCACATATTTTCAGAGTTATCTCAAGGAGTCAAATTTATCTATTGAGCAAACTGATATTAATAAAACTTAGCAGAGCATATGCACAAAATTTTCCGCCCCTACGTTCGTGGATTCGTCGAACATACCAGCTCAGTAGAAGTATAAAAGATAATCTGCTTAAAGACACGAATTTTATCCGTCGCTTGACAAATGTCACCAGCTTATGGCTATACAAAAATGCGAATTGGTCTATAGAACTATTTCAGGTCAATGTGAACTTGCTGCAGTTAACAGCTACAAAAAACAAAAACAAAAAACAAAAAACAAAACAAAACACACACACACACTAGTATTAACCAATAATCTAAAGTCTTTTTCTTAACCCATTAATTCTTTCCTTTTAAACTTTCAAATGAACTCTAGTGATACGACACAACAAGTGTTTTTTCTTATTTGTAAACTTTTGAATCCGACAAATTCCAAAAATTTGAGTAAGTTGGTAAATAGCTTGTACTTGGTAGATGTAATCAAGACCAACCACAGTATAGCAAGCACCATAAATACCTCTCTATACATTAAATCTCATTTAAGATTGGTTGAAACTCTTTGTGACGTACTTGGCACTAATCATAAAAGTGAATATAAAAAGTAAACTGCAGTGCACATATTGAGATATACGTATAGAAACAAAAAGTCAACTTTAGAGGAAAAGAAGCATTGCAAGAGTGAAATAATGAAGAATAAGTTGAGAGATTACAGAGAAGGAAACCAGTAAAGAGGGGGCCCTCTGGAGTTGGCATCCCAATTGGCATATACAGAGTAATAAACCAGCTGGTGGAGCTCATGTGGGTGCCATGGCTTGAGCACTCTCTGAGCCACTAGGTGGCGCCAGACCTCACTTGGGTCTGACCCTTTGGCTCCATTGACTGCATCTTTAAGAACCCTTTGGAACTCCTTGGCCTCCTTGATGCTTAGGCCAGCCTCAACCAAGTCCTCCACTCCCACCTCGCTTATGCTCCTCTTCCCCATCTCTCTCTCTCTCTCTCTCTCTCTCTCTCTCTCTCTCACTCCGCACTAAACTCAGCTATGTTTTTTTAGGAAGCAGTTGTACTGTCCCAAGTGTTAGGTGGCCAACGTGTTGATATTTTGAGCCACGTGATGAGGTTAACCGGGCTCCTCGGCAATTAAGCAACTTGTGTATATTTCCATACTTTCAAAGTTGAATTTTAGCAAAAAGCTATTTTTTAAAACAGCTTAGTAGCGTAATTTATTTACGGTTACCAATCTAGTAGGTATTTTTTTTTTAATCTATGTGTAGGTATTTTTTTTTAACTATTAGATCATCATTTAATGGTGATCTAACGACTATAATAATATGCATAAAAAATGTACATCATTAATGTTATTTCTCACTCTTATTTTTTAATATAAAAAAATATACAAAAAAAATTTTATTAGCTAAATTGATACTGTACATATATAGATAAAAATAAAAAATACCTACCGAATTAGTGCCCTTTATTTACATCATTACATTCATATGGTCGCGTGTGTCTGAATATACTCGAGAAAAAACTACTCTCCTTTGCAAAGAGTTTAAAAAACACTGAATCTTGATGAAAAGTAAACACAATAACCAAAATGCACCTTCTCTATCGTGGTTTGTGAATTACACTGTTCTCCTATGAATTTGGATTGTAAAATATAGAGAATGATAGCACTAGTTCATTTAAATCGGCTTTTTGGCACCATTGGTCGTGCGTTTTGGCGTATTAGTCCCTCACATCACATGTGCCTGACTCTAAGGATAAAAAGGTAAAAGTGATTATTCTCCTCCCACCGTCTCTTTCCCCATAAACGAATGGTGCCAAAAAGCCGCTGAAATCTGGACTTGGATAAATGATTGTAAGGACATTTTGGTAATTATATTTATGGGACAATTGTCTTGATCGAATAACAGTGATGGGAGATGTAAGACTACATAGGGAAGTGGTCTATAAAAATGACAGGAGGATTCTGAGCAACAAAAAAAAAGAAAAACGATAGCAGGATGAAAAAGACAAGCGAGTTTGGTATTTCCTCTTAGTCTTTTAACATTATTGATTTTTCAATTGCAGAAAATTTGTTTTCTTTTTTAATTTTTTTTTATGTCATCTGAGTTATGATTTAGGGAGGCAAATTCTGCCTACCCTCCTCACGTTTTTAATAAAAGGTTCATGGCACAAATCGTACCTGCCCTATCACACTTATGGTAATTTAGTCCTCAAAATTTAAATATAATTAAAACATAATTAAGTCCCTAAACTTTCTGATTTACAACAATTTAATTTCTAAATTATCTAAATTACAATATATTGTTAAATTTTTGATCAAAAACGTAAGTGAATAACATTTGTAACATCTAAAAGTCTATCTAGAGAAAAATAAATTGAACAAAATGATTTAGAAAGAAGAAAAGATACATTCTTCGCATTTAGGGTTCTTGGAATTTACATAGTTATAGAAAATTTTTCTTTGAATATGTAAATTCCTAAATTACATTTCCAACACACTTTCAGATGTCACTACATACTCTTTATGTGTAATTTTTAGTCAATAATTTAATAGCAAGTTGCAATTAAAATAATCGAATGACCAAATTACAACAACTCAGAAAGTTCAGGATCTTAATTACTACAATTAAAACTTTGAGGACCAAATTGCCACAAAATGGATACTTCAGGACCGTTTGTGCCATTAAACCTCTAATAAAATGATAACCGATATAAAATTCTAAATGCAAATATTGCTAGTTATACATCCTAATTATTCCAAACCCATCCTAAACTATCTTTTCCCACCCAAGGTCCCGTATTTCTCTCTTCCCGTACCTTTTTCTTCACGTTAATCTTCTAACTAATACATTAAATTTAGTGAATCAGTGTTTCTGAAAAAGAAAATTAGTAGGAAAACCAATTCTTTCAAAAAAAAAATGAAGAAAACAAATTTTAGCAACACCCCAAAAGTGGAGGAATAATTTCACAAACCAATCAACTTCTAATAAAATACTGATCTCAAATTTTGACAGGAATATCAAATGAACAACCATTACAGTAAATAACATCACAAAATGAAAGATATACTACAAGCAGTTTTCTTGTGATTGCTATTAATTAAAAAGAAAAAGTACAGAAGCTGCAGATTATTAAGCTTTTGGTAAGATGATAATGCTTAAGACTTAATACTGTTAAGTTCATAGCTTACTCTGTTAAGTTCATACCTTGAACTTAAATATTTACAAAATTGTTGCATGCATGTCATGTTGTTAGAAGATGAACATGCTAAACAAAGGGCTCTTGCATCAGATTTACTTCGCAAATCGCAATGTCCACTCAGCCGCCAGTTCATCATGTTTAGCTCTGTCTGCCAAGTATAAGTGTGCAATGCCAGGAACGAGAGGATTACCTACAAAATGTGAATATCCATGCAATTTTTAGTAAGAATATAAGATGTTCGGGATGCCAAGTATGTGAACCTCTGGACCAAGTTTAAGTCCAGAATTCAGCCGGTTTTATCAAAGTGAGGTCTGCCGTCTACCATACTCTGAATTCTAAGACAAAAGCACAGGTAACTATTTCTCGTGGCATGTTTTGAAAAACAGATGAAAAATTCTGAACACCATATACATCAGCAAAATTCTAATGTATTAATACGCACACATCCCGAGCATCAACAGAAAGGGAAACGAAAAGAATACGAACATATCCATAGAAACACTTGAGACTGTTCAAATGATAGTCGTAGAACACTTACAAGGGTCAGGGTCTGTGAAAATCGATCTAATTGCAAGTAACACCTTTGTAATTGTTAGAGCTGGACTCCAACCATCCTTCAAGATCTCCAAACTAACATTGCCCGCAGAATCAACATTGCAGTGGTAGATTCTGGTTTTGAATACAACCTGAAAACCTATTCATTAATTATACCAATGAAAACCAAGTCACCAAATTCCACCAGTTTGCATTTTCTAACTGCACAAGAAGTTTACGTTAAAATTGCTGGTATTACAAAAAGTTCCCTCTGGATGAAGCCCATTCATATGATATTTCTAAACTGAAGATATGTGATGCTTAACTCAGCATCAAACTTGGACTTCTTTCCAGTGTTTCTCCCCAATCCCGGCCCCACTAAAATCAAAAACCAAAGAGGTGGCTGCTAATCTCTCTATTTTGATGGTCCCCCTTTGATCTCACAATTGAGACGTCAGAAGCCAATTTGGCATTACATAGTTTGGTACGTGGTATCTTGCTTAGAATTTGTATCGTTGACACTTGATTGTATACCAATTTTCTTTCAATGCTAAAAATGAAGTTATATGACTGCGTGCAAGTGCAACTAAAGATGATTATCAAGTTTGCATGAGGAAAAAAAATATTTCAGACAGATGTGATATCTTTAACAGTTGGGATGCAACTGCCTCAAGGAGAATACCTTTGGAGGTTTAAATGGATAATCACTTGGAAATGTGATGTCGAGAAAATATATACCACCTTCATATGGGGTCCCTACAAATATTCACACACTGTCAATATTGCCAAGTCATGCCAACTATGCACACGTACGTTACCATAAGACCAAAATATTCTTTTCCAAATAGGGGACAAAATTAGAACTAAACCCATTCAAAAAGTTCGTTCTTGTACCAAAATAAATAAATATATAATAACAGACAGGCAAGCACAAGCCCAAGAGACATGATTCAGTAAAAGCAAAGAAAGAAAAAGAAAACAAAATATCAAAAAGTTAGCACCAAAATGGGCTCTCACATGTTTAATATTCATCACAAAGATGGGCATGAAAGATTAGCAATGCTCAAAGATTCTACCACATACCAATCCCAGCTACAGCCTCAGAAGATCAAATGAGTAAAAACAAGTCAATAACTAGCCTTCNCTTTCAAGTGGCAAAAGAAGGGCTTGTATGGTGAGCGGGTAAAAGGACTTTTCCAGTTTAAGTTGAAGTCATAATGAAATAAGTTCTTGGCTCTACAAACTATTTGGACAAACTTCACTGATGGTCTTATTGCTTTAGGTACTTCAATGTTTCCTCGTGTGTACGCACAAGCCAGCTTCTTTAAAACAAATGGTCCATACAAAATGCTTTTTGTCATATCTTTCATGATGTAATTCCTTAAATTCCAGACTTCTGCTCGCTCACTCCACTTCCTTTTACTATTCCAGTTCCTCTTTCTATAGCAACACTTTGAACCAAAATTTTGACAGCGAACGTGTTTCTCATACCATAATACAAATGCACAGCATGAAACAACCAAAAATTAAAACTTTAGTGCTTGTTTGGTAGCATTTCGAGAAGATCTCCATCTTTCGTTCCATTCATTGTTTTAAAAAGCAAATAACTAAACTGCTACAAAACTTCAGTGCTTGTTCGGTCACCATCCGACAAAATAATCTCCAATTTTATCTTCTTCCAAAATGTGAACCTCAAAAACCACCATCAATCAGTTCCTATACCAACTTTCTAACCCAGAAGTCAGAACCCCAAACTGAACCATAAATTAGCAAAAATAATTAAACCCAGAAGTCTACATACCACATACAACTCTAAACTTATCAAATAAATGACCAATTTATCAGCTTCCAAAATTTAAACACCAAATATCACAAAACTTAGTTCTATAAACAAGTAAAACATAAAGTTGGCAAAAATAATCAAAACCCAGAACCCAAAACAAAGCAAACCCACCTCGAAAAACCAAAAAATGGAGCAAAAATTAGGCAAAAGAACAAATAAATAAAGTGAGAAACCTCGGAGGCCAGTAATGCTGGCGAAAAAATTACCAATTTCTAAAAAAAAAAAACCCAAATTGAACCATAACTTAGCAAAAACAATAAAAACCCAGAAATCTAAACACCACACAGAACTCTAAACTTAGCAAGTTCAGTTATCATTCCCACAAAAATAATGTCCAATTTTATCACCTTCCAAAATTTAAACCTCAAAAGTCTCAACACTTTAGTTCCTATAAACAATTACACGTATAAAATTGGCAAAAATAGTCAAATCCCAGAACTCAAAAGAAGCAAAGCGGCATAAAATAAAAAATAAATAAAAGAAAGTGAGACCTTGGGGGCCAATAATGGTAGCCACCCAGTTGTAGAGATTGTCTCCCTTGGGCCCAGCCGAGCAATCGAGAGGAGGGTCCATGTTAAGCTCCGCCATTTCTCTCTGAATCCTCTTCCCCGAAGCTGAGACTGAGGTGGTCGAAACCCATGTCGACGTCGACGAAGAAGACGACGCTGACGTCGATGACGTCATCCCCATGCCTCTGTTGTTCATCCCTATAAAACGCACCGTTCTGTTTTGTCAGAGAGAGAGAGAAGTGCCGTTTTTAGTTCACAGGTGATGAACGAGTCGCAGAGAGAGAGAGGGGATCAGACGAGCGTTTAGCTGAAAAAATAAAAATTAAAAAAAGAAAAAAATGAAAACAAAAAATGTTGGCCGAGCGGATTAGCTACTCTAATATATCAGAGCCAGGTTTCGATCCTGGGACCTGTGGGTTATGGGCCCACCACGCTTCCGCTGCGCCACTCTGATTTGTGATCATGTTTGTTCTCTTTAATTTTTATACTTTAGAATTTGTGACTAATCACGCCACTCAATTATGTCACACACAAAATATTTGTGTTGACATCCCCCGAAATTTTTAAAAATTACTTTGACTATTACATTTTTTTTTTTAATTTAAAGTGTAGTTTAGCATTTTGTATAGACATGAAATAAATGGTGGCGATGTAATTTTCTGTTACTTTTTTTTTAAGGCGAGTAACTTATGGCTATATAATTCGAAAAAGACAAGAGACCAAATTCGATTCTGACTGCAAAAAGTTGTGAAAAGTGGGGAATCTAGTGAGTGGTTGGTTTCTATTCAAGAGGATGCCAAAGTTGAGATTGAAAATAACAATAGGGTGTGCCTCAAATAAGTAAATAAATAAATCAAGTCCACGTTAAAAAAAAAAAAAAAAAAGTATAATGGCAAGGTTATATGAGTGGTACATTTTTAATCAAGCCACAGAATCTTGAGCATAAATATGATCGAATAAGCATATTTGTAAGCTCAATTGCTGTATATCATTGACAAGCTACAAATACAAATCATGTTTCAGTTCTGTTCACCCCAAAAAAAATGGTCTAACCACTAAAAGAGAATGCCTACACCGGAACTAGGAATACAAGCAACATGGACCAAAAAAGAATATCGCCCAGCTAACCGATTTCCTGTTACTTCCATTGCTCTGCAATCTCAAAATCTGATGAACTGCACAACGGATAGCACATGAGTGGCTGGGACCCCTCAAGTCAAAGCAAAACCAAAGCAGGAAATGCCGCCGATATTAGAAGCTGAAGCTTGGAAATTTGAAGGTTTGAACTCCACGATCCTGGAGCAACCTCGGGCGACAAAGCGGAGGGAGGTAGAAGTCCACCACTGGTACTCGAATTAGAACTGTTTCAAAACATTCATGTTTAGCGATAGATCCTTGATAAAAGTAAATATTCAATGTTGTTTTTTCAAGTACAAATATGAGAAATAGTAAGGGTCCGTATTCTCACCTTCCAGTAAATATACAATTTCCATAACCTGCAAGAAGTTTGTGACAAGGAAGTAAATCAGAGAGAAATTCAAGAAACTGGTAGATCAATATTTCGATGGTCTAACAATATAAAATGTACAATGTCTAAGCTGAAACATCTTTCAAAAGGGATGCACTGTAGTGTGTCAAGGTGCAACATGGAGGCAACAAAATATCATAATTTTTTTCCCCCTTTTCCTTTGGATAACTAACTAACCCAAAGACAATAGCTTAACATAAAAATAAAAATTGTATGTAACAAATAAAAATGTAGCATCCAGTAAGGATGCATAAAAAATACAATTCTTCTCTTCCTCCTAGATTTGAAAGAACTAATTGACTGAAGATTTGTTAAGAGCAAAGGCGATTCTTGCTAGACGAGATTCATCAATAAAAGCCTCTCTGTTTCAGTCTGCCAAAGGGCATCTTTAAATTTTTTGTCAAAAAAGATCTGGTATTTTGAAGAGAATTATCCAAGAGAACAACAAATTTTATTGTCCATTGACCAGCAGAATCGATACTGCAAATTCCATGACTGCTATCAGATTCTACGACACTCAAGATCAAGGTTGGGTCCAAAAATGGAATGGCCTACTAGGCTATATCAATACAGTTAAGATGTTAAGTATCCCCGCAAAATCAAATTTGCACGTCTCCAGCCACTAAATGTCAAATCTCCCTAACGAAGCTTCGAGAGCAGAGAATCATCATAACGAAGCGCCCCTATGACTTGCAGAAAGATGGGGCTCTTCTCCATTCCTTACAAATGTATGACCGAAAAAGAAAAAAGAATATTAAAAGGAGAACTAGTCTAAAACTTACTCGGATCAATACTAGTCGTTGTAGCTGTGCCATCAAAGTCGCATGTCCCGCCAACACTCTGCATCCTTTGATAGTAATCGTTATACGCATACGAAGCATGATTTTCAAGATTATCAGGGAAATAACATGGCTGCCCAGATTGTATGGCACTGCAGTTAGCTCGGCCTTGCCCACATGCCCAGTTTAAACCATCTTGCAACTTATCAGAATCAGCATCAGATTTAGCCACACAGAAAACGGCAGAACCATTCCCAGTAATTTGACCGGAAGTACCCAAATTCAAAGGATAAACAGAACTCCCATTCGTAAAGAGAACACCCCAATTTTTTTCTGACACAGGTCCAGGCCTCTTGTCTTCGTTAAACAATTCATAAATGTATGTGTTTATGGGCAAAGTTGGCTGACTAGGTGGTCCTGAGTTATTTAGAACGCGCCGGATCAAGTTATTATTGAAGGTCTCAGCATTTTCCATATTGGCATCAGGTTCCCTGGCTCCACCAAGCCATGGCCAACCAGCTTCAGAGACAACAACAGGAATACCAGAAAAATTGGCGGCCTCTATTGCATAATAGGTAGCATCCACCATTGCATCAAACATGCTGCTATAGTGGAAAAGAGTGTTTGGATCAACAATCTGCTTGACCGAGGGAAGTGGCCGGAAAAGGGCATAATCAATTGGGAAAATGCCATCCCCTCGGGTGTATCCATAATATGGATAAGCATTCAACATGTAATAGGAATTTGTGTTTTTCAAAAACTGAAGGAGTTGGTAAATTGTAGAGTTCCACGAAGAATTAAAGGTGGCAGTGGAGGGAGGAAAAGACTTAGGGATGATGTCGATGTTTTGTGGAGTTGAGACTTTGACCTGAAAATTTAGGTTAGCAGCAACTAGAGCTTTATGAAGGTAATTCATAGCGGAAACCAAAACTGGGGCAACATTAGGAATCGTGGTAAGAACTTCGCTGCCAACACCTATGGCAGTAATATTGGTTGAAGGCAAGTAAGCTGCAACATTTTTATTAATCCATGCTGCGGCTGCTGACGCAGACTCCCCTATACCAAGGACTTCCTCATTAGTGACACCTACTGTCACTTCTATTCCACTGCCTGCGAGGGCTTTCAGTAAGTGAGCATCAGCGTTATACAGGCGTACATGCGTAAATTGATGGGCTTTTAGAATTGCAACAATATCTGTTTCTGATGGAAGAGTAGAAACATCGGTGCCAATGTTAATCCCCACAAATGCACCTACAAAATAAAAATTCAAAATTCAAAAAAAAAATTTTAAAAACTGCTAAAACCATGATTGTAAATTTTACTGTCCTCCAAATCATAGGGATGGTGCCACTCCTGCATTATTAGATAAAATAGTTCTCCTACATTATATAATATGTGACAAAATATACGTAATCAGAGGCAAGCAAAGGAGATGAGGTTTTTCGAAGATGTTCAGATATAAAAACTTGAATGAAGCATTTGGTTTTCTGTAAATCAATAGAAGACAGCAGCAAAGGAGATTATTTTACCTGATGCCTTGGAAAACACGCCAACTAAGAGTAAAAACAGGCTGAAAAGCCATCTTTCAAGCGTCATCCGATCTGACAAAAAACTTTGACCTAGACCTGCACTTTTGTCTCTTTTAACTAGGAAGTCCTCAACTGCCAAAATCAGCACATAAATAGAAGCTGCAGTAAGATCCCACGAGCCAAAGACAATTTCAACTGATAGTTCGTGTACATAAGGAATTTTAGATATAATTGACCGAATTAGCCTAATAATGTATATGAAATAATAAAACACTTGAACTCTAGAAAATGCTACAAAATATAACTAGTACAATATATAACCATAAAAAAGAAAAAAAAAATCAATATAAAATAACTCAACATTTCACCATTCACCAAGAAAAGGGGCCAACAATAAAAAAATCCGTAACACAAAGAAATCATCTATTTTTCGTTTTTATCTATAAGCACATGAAGAAATAATGGTCAAGTAAAATGACAACTTCTAACAAGCATAAATCATATGTAGAAGATTTTCTAGTATTCAATCAAGCTTTATATCTATTTTTAGTTTTCTAAAGAAGCTAGGAGATGCAAAAATGCTGGTGATAAATGCAATTATAACTTATAGTTGTCTATCCAATTGTTATCTCTCGCACTTATTTATCTCACCCAAGGGTAACATACCACTACCAATCATGAGTAACCTGCATTATGTTGATTCAACAGTGTGCATAGTTTGTAAAGTGTTAACAATCCTAATAGTTAAGGTAATATGCTTAACGAAGCTTGATTACCAGTAATGTTGTTAACCATTGATAACAAAGGGATACTGGCAGAGAAGGTACAATCGAAAACAAAAAATTGTGTTATAGTGAAGAGAATAGTGCAGGAAGTTTTGACATGCAATTATCAGCTTACATATAATACATTCCTCTACAACATATCCCTTAACTTTATCCACTAAGTTTTAAAAAGACTATAACAAAAATGGCCCAGTAGTCTCAAGCATTGAAAAAGGTAATATCATTTCAAATGATGCTGGGTTAGGTAAATAATCCCAAAAGGAAAAACCAACACAAGCAATTTCTTAGAGAAATCACTAGAGATAGAATTATCATAAAGTTTAAAGAAACAGCAGAACACCTACATTCCCCTGTATTCAAGCATTTTCTGACATTTTTTAAATAAAAGGTGAAAATTATTACTCTTGAACAAACAAACAATGATAAAAATCAACACCTACCTCTTTTAAAGCCTATGCTCGATTAAGAATTCAGAAAGTTGGGGAAACTAGAATTAAAAATACAAAATGAAAAGCAAATGTGAAATAGAGAACCCAGATAGCAAATCCTCTCTCCCACCTTAATATATTTATACTTATTAAAAAAATTATAAAAAAAAAAAAAAAAAAACCCAGAAGCAGAAATAGACAATGATACCTGATCCAACTTCTCAGAAGCTCAATCCAAGTCCTTAGAGAAGCTCAATCCAGGTCCTTAGAAGCACCTAACGAATCAGACAATTCCCATAAAACCCAGATAAGTAAAGAAGTGAAGTAGTACAACCCAGAACAGAGAATCTAATAAAAGATTCGCCAAGAGATTTTCAAAGTGTCACAAAGTCAGAAAAAGAAAAATAGCTTCTTTCAATGTGGAAGCCAGAGGAGCGCTTAAACATAAACCCTCCTTCCATTAACTACTATACAAAATAGAAACATTAGTACCCATATAAAAATCATTTCATTCTGACAAATTATACCCCACTTTTCAGCTCATGTATTCATATTATTTTTAATTAAGATTTGATATTAAAATAAATAAATAAATAAATCTGAAAAAATATATATATAAAAAAGAAAGAGGGTATTTCTCAAACCTTCTAATGGCAGCTGCACTAGCTCACTCTGGACTGAACTAAAGACTGGGGAAGTGAGAAACCAACGTTAAATTGTGTTCAACCTTGTGTTTTTATATTTTTGTCGTTTATTTCTGTTTTGTCCATTTTTTTTAGAAATTGACTGTTTTTTATTTTATTACACGAAAATGCATGTTATGGTACAGAAGGGGGCCTCGAGATCGTTGCCCCTGCAATTAATTTATTCCATTTTATTATTATTATTCGGTGACTTTTTATTTTTATTTTTTTAAATATTTTATTTTATTTTTCCCTCTAGAAAAAGTCATTTTTTCTCAGGTTGAAAGAAAAGGTGACGAAAAGTCGCGTGGGAAGAGAAGGGACCGTTCAAATTCATTGCTCAATAATGGATAGTAATCTCCAAATGAGTAAGAATAATATATATATTTTTTTTTAATTTCAAGAAGTAATAATTAATAATAATTTTAACTCGGTGGGTATTTAATGGTGAATCTGCATGGTATAAATGTTCATGGGCCTTCATTTTCAAAAAAAAAAAAACATGTTCATGGGCCCTTGTTTCATTTATTAAAGAGAAAAATTCGGGCCCACGAAAATTTGTTGGGGGCAAAGAGATTTGTTTTGTTTTCTTGGTTTATCTTGATTTTGGTTAATAGAAAATTGGAAATTCCTTTTGTAAAGGAAATTTGGCTAAAAGGTTGGCCCTTTGGATCTAGTTTGATGGACAACAAAGTTGGCTCTATGCACCATGAATATGATATCACAGATATTGCATAATCTTATTCATATATGCATTTAAAATGAGCTGAACAACAAAAGGTTGGATTTTGTAAAGTTGAATTCTTGTTCTAATAATAACCAATTTGAGCTCGAAGTTCGGTATGTAAATCTCTGAACTTCTTAAAAGTTGGTTGAGTTACAACAATCCATTACTAGGATATTATTTTTCAAATCCTATAGACTTAGGATTTAGGATAAAGAAAGGTCATTTGGGATCCAAAAAAAGATTAACAAAATGGAGAATTTCGGTGATGTCTTAGAAAGAGATGAATAAAAAAAAACAACATGAAGTTAAATTTTGTAAAGTTACACTTTTCATTCTCAAATAATACATTGACCAATATGAGCTCAGAGTCTGCTACATGATTCTCAAAACGTCTTTTAAAGTTTGTTGATTAATAAGAATTTTTTTTTTTTTTTTTTTTTTTTTGTGATGAACGAATAATAGGAATTCGTATTGCTAGGAGAGTATGCCTAGTATCCTATGATTCTCCTATATATTTAGATAAAGGAATGGTCAAATGGGACCCAAAAAGAGATGAACAAAATGGAAAATTTGGGAGAAGTATTGGAAAGAGAAGGACCGAAAAAAGAGTAGAGAGAAGAAAACAAATGCCTGCAAATTCCTTAGTTGTAAAGTGAGACACAAAGGGTACCAATCGTCAAAAAGAAGTTGGCACTTTCTAACTATGTCCCTTTTCACCCACTGATGTTATCAAAGAAAAGACCCACCAGTCCAAGTATTCCATGGGAATGGGATTACACCAATACCCCATCCACCATCTTTGATTCATTCAAATTTTACCAGAACTTCTTTTTTTTAGTTGGTTAGCATGATGAATGTAATTAAAACACTATTATGTACCAAACTAAGAGAACGATATTAGAGTAATACTATTTTAAAGTGCAATTAATTTGTGTTGAAAATTGGAGCTTTTAGCAAAATGTGGCCAATTTTGGCAGTTCACAATAATAGGTGTCCCTTTCTTAGTAATTATAGCTATGGGTTTACTTAGTAGGAAAAATAATATTACTTAATAAAAAAAAATGGATTTGCTACACAAACTGATGTACTAGTAAAAAAGCTTAAATACTATATATACACAAAATAAATCCAATAAATTATAGTATAACAGGTGTGATTATAATAAAAATGGATCATTATTTTTCCTATTCTTTAGTCTTTTTACTTAATACGTGGACTTCACTAAAATCTCATATTGTAATAATATTATCAAACATAACAAAGCCTATCTATCAAGTAAAATAAGAGAATAGAGAAAAGAGAATTTATCATTCCTCTTACGAATCTAGGAAAAGAAAGACTAATTACTTCAGGAAAAAAATAGATAAAGCAAACCAGTTACTTCCCTATAAAATAAAAAATAAAAAAAAAAAAGGAAAGGAGAGCTTAGTGAACTAGAAAGACTGGTGGTATCCCGTATTTGTTACATCTCCTACATTGAACTCCTCGTCGTTGCATTTCACATGATCACATGACATCATTGGAGATCTCAAAGGCGTCTTTTTACTTTTAACAAAAATGCAAAGCCCTACTCTTCTAATGGATAACATGACGAAAATTCTGTACTTGACCTTTCATTTTCATATTTCATTAGAAAATGTCACTCTTTCATACTATTTTATTCTAGAACTAATTACTACCTTAGTGCTTAATTTGACATTTTGGTCCTTTAACTTATCAAATTTGTTCTCTATTAGTCCATCGACACTTATGATCAACGTTATATTAAATTAAAGGGTGAACTACAAAAAAAAAAAAAAACAACTTTGAAATTTGAGTATTATGTAATTTAAACCATCAAGTTTAGACTATACAAAATAATATACTAAGATTAAGAAATTCTGAAAATTAATATCTAGACTGACTTTGTGACCAATTTTAGTAATAAAAAAATAATAATATCTTCCATTAAAACTAAATTAGTGCTTATTATTCTCTTTAAGTTTGAAAATATTATTATCTTTTACTAGTTAAAATTATTTAAAAAGCCAACTCAAGATATTAATTTTGAGAAATTCTTAATCTTAAAGTATTATTTTTTGTAAAATTTAAACTACAAAATTTAAATTACAGAACAATCAAACTTTTTTTTAGGATATTTTTTCATAGTTTACCCTAAATTAAATGGCAAATGGAGGAAATATTAGGCTCCCTCGATCATTTTGGGATTAGTGCGGGCAAGGCCAGCAAAGGTGGAAGTGGATGAAGGGGGGCTTCGTTCTTATTAGTGAAACCATGACTTCTCTCCCAATCTTTTACTAGTGACTTCCAATCAAAATTAAGTTAAACACTGGTCCATAATAGTAGACTTCGTCTAATTAGTAACCAATCCCACCTCCATTATTAAAGTTGAAAGTTTCAAATCCCTTCCCTCCAAGAACAAATATTTGGGGAAAAAAAACACTGGTCACTAAAATTCGATAAAATCGAGAAACGTTTCATTTTAATCTCTGTTAAATATATAATCGAAAATGTTAAAAAAAGACGAAAAATAAACAATTTCAAAAACTAAAGCCCCGTTTGTTTCGCCTATTTGAATGTGTGTATTTGAATGGAAATTGTGGAATGGGTTATAATTGGAATGGAAGACATTTGAATGGAAAAAATAGTAGAATAGGTTATAATTAGAATGGGAGTATTGGAATAGACCATTCAAAAACACCTCTTTTCCTCCATTCTCATCCAAGACACAAAAATCCATTCAAATAGTTGATGTGACTGATGAACCATTTGAATGGAAAAACTAAATTATTAAAACAAACACTCATTCCAAAAGACCATTTGAATAGAAAATTTAGAGTTGTTGAAACAAACACCTATTCAAATGGATTTTCCATTCCAATGGAATGGAATGGACGAACCAAACGGCCCCTAATGGATCAAGATGAGAAATTCAAATTTTTGGGACCAAAATGAGATTTTGCCATTAGTTCGGGGGCCGAAAAAGCAACTATATTCCACTAAAATAAACCGTTCAAAGACAAGTACTACCACTGACTATTCCCTACAAGAAAATCCTCACTTCTAATTATGATTCTCATAAAACAATTACGATGGATTCTTCTTACTATCCCGTCTGCCATCATCTCATTCCAAAATAAAGCTACCTCATTCATGAATTACACGCATCTAAATTAAATGGCATGACTTGAAAAAAAAAAAAACAATAACAAAAAAAAGGAGAAAGAAGCACACATTCTTTGAGAACATAGAATCAAGATTTTCTAACATCAGATTTATATTCCTCTAGCACAAATTTCAATCTGAATAGAACATAAAGAGACATTAAATCCCATCAAGCAGCACAAATTAACATCAAACTTGTCTGAAATCTACATGAAATCAAACGATAGGATAACATGTCACTGTCCCTCTAAGCTTACAAACATTAGTTCTTTACCCTAGTGTTCATGGAGTAGGAGACCTAGCTCCATTTGGAGCCTCAGGGTAGTGATTTGGACTTCGGCTGAGGCTCCGCTTTGGGCTTTGGCTTCTGCTTCTGCTACGGCTTGGACCCCTAGCTGGGCTCTGACTACGGCTTCTTGATCCATTATATGGTGGAGACCGTGAGTACGACCTCTCCCGACTCTGCCGTGAGTATGACCTCTCTTGACTGTACCTTCTCTCCTGGGGTGATACGGATCTGGCAAGACACAAAACACCACATTGATATATTGAAAATCAAGAGCACAAGACAATAGGGAAAACAACTATGAGAACCTCACAATTTTTTTATTGGTTTTTTAAAAGACAGTTTCTTTTTTTTTTTTTTTTTTTTTNTAAAAAAAAAAAACAGACATTTTCCCCTTAGAACTACAGGAAAGTACAATGCAACAGATCCTGGACCAAGAATATAAGATAGCAGGAACCAGAATTAACAAGACTATGGGCAGATCAATTTACAAAACTTTTCCTGGATAGGAATATGAAAGACATGATTTCATCACATACATGAGCAGAAGAAAATTGATTAGAACCATTAAAACAACCAATGAAAGTTTAAGATGCCAACTACTTGAGTTGGTAAAGTCACTTTCCACACAATTTCAAGGACATTTGAGAATAGATCCTGCTTTCACTATGCTTTGAGCAGGATTATGGATAAGGAATCAGAATAATCTCTCATTACGTAGCCCACCAATATTAACAGGGGGGGAAAAAAAAAGAGCACAAGCACCCACACACAAACAATAATAACTGTAGATAGACAAAATGAAATTCAGTAATTTAAAGGAGCTGAACTGATGCATTGAACAAAACCATTATCATCACTTATCTCACCTAGAGACCAACGGAAAACCTAGTGAACCACAAAAAACCACTCAAGCAAACCCCAACTGACTGTTCTGTAACGTTCCACCCACTATCACAAATGCAGTCCACTCAGGACTCAACCCCTCACCTGAACAGTAGTTCCCAAGGCCCAAGTCTAGGGAAAAACTAAATTTAAAAGGAAGACCTGGGGCATATAGAGAAAAAATTGTTTATCTTACCCCCAAAGGTTTATCTTACCCCCAAAGGAAAACCCTCAAGTAAAATCATACAAAAAAGAAACTGGAGCAAAACATAAGCATCAATTACCGTGAATAATTCCTTCGTTTAGGAGGGGAATAATAATCCCGGCTACGGGACCGAGATCTTGCATGACGTGGAGGTGGGGATCGGGAATATCGAGGAGGAGAACGTCTCCGATCACGGTAGCGACCCCCCCGGCTGCACAAGTACAATGCAACTTAAAAGAATCAACAAGAGAAATACGATATTGTCAACTAATAATTCTTGATCAGCACACTGTCTTAAGCTTCATCACCTAAAGCAGTAGCAAGAATGTTGCAAACAAATACTAGTATTGGTTCCCATATAACATTCAGCAGGTAATGAGAATATCACACCATACTAACTAACTAGGTAAAATTTATCGACCGACGGTCATCAATCGCAAACCAAAAGAGAGAGANAGAATTTATTTTAATATTATCAATTCCACATAACAAAAGTAACAATAATTTACCTCCCCCGCTCCCGTGCCCTCATATCAGATGGCTTCTTCCTATTCTCCTCAGCAAACACAACAGTTACCTCTCGACCAAGAAGAATCTGACCATCCATATGATATTTAGCCTCTGCGGCATCAGCAGGATCAACATATTGGACAAAACCAAATCCACGCGGCTCCCTGGAAAAAAATATTTCGGAAAAAAAAGGAAAAAAACAAAGAAAAGAAAGTGGAAGAGTATCATGAGTACTTGACATTGAAGGACATGAGCCACATCGAAGGGCAATATCGTGAGTTCTTGACAAGTCCTTTGCATACCATAAACCTTTTACTAGTAAATTTGTCGAAATTATCCCCAATAATATGGACGCTCATGATAAAAGAGCAAGCACTAGGCTGCTGACCTTGCAAGTGTCAGTTTTAAGATGACTTGAAATTCTTCAAGACTTGGAACATCTTCACATTGTGTATTCAAACTCAACTTCCTTCAAATCTTCACTATCATTAACATCATCTCCAATAGAACTCTAATTACTTGATTGATGTCTTCCAAACTTTAAATTCACTGTTAAACCTCAACAACTTCAATAAACGCACCCAGCTAGTGATACAAAAAGAGTCAATGAAGGAAAAAAAATCCCCATATTAGAAAGGAATTCTAGAGGAGAAGCATAACAGAACCTGCTTGGTCACATCTCAATAAAGACAGATTTTGAAGTTCTTTTAACTTGTCAAAACAAAAACCCCAACGTATGAAACACTAGGATTGCTTAAAACTATCCCTTCTTTCTTAAGAGATAAAATGAAGACAATAAGAGACCGCGTGGACAAGATCACCAAATTTTATTATGCCCATCAAGCCAAAGCTATTCGAGAAGACAAATACTAAATACAAGTTTGACTATCATTTCAGTTAATGATGTCTTAAAAGATGAAATTCAAAGCAATATGGCACGACTCCACAAAAATACAGGGAGAAACTAAATATTGATTTCCTAAGGAAAAATAAATAGGAACACACAAATTTCGTCAACTAAATATTTGACAAATAAAGCCACCGGATCAATACAGTAAACTACGCTATTGCTCACCCAGTATAATAATCTTTTGGCAAATAAATATCCTTAAGAGGACCAAACTGTCCAAATGGCCTGCGAAGATCATCTTGCCTGCATAACAGCACACATCATAGTAAGAATGTGACAATATATCCGAATGAAAAATACTTGTAACACGAGACAATTTTAATATAAAAACCATTCTTCTAGGAATCAATCAAAAATCTACCGTAAAAACAATAGAATACAAACAAAATATTGCTGCCAAATGAAGCAAACAATTGAACTTTGATAATACTTTAACAAAGATTTAGACATTCAAATGCCATAGCACAATTTATACAAATAGTAATAATCCATATTTCATGGTGAAATTAAGACAACAAATTCTCATCATTCTTCACTTGTCAACAAGGCAATAAATAAAAATTTTAACTGAGAAAATATAAACTTAAACAGTTCATCAGGACAAACCTGCAGTCATGGCGAAGATTACGAACTAGAAGGCTAGTAGGAAGATCTCTACCACGACCTCCATACCGGCCCCTAGGGCTTGGACTTCTTCCTCTTCTACCGTAACCCCTTGGTGGTGATGGAGTGTAACTCCTTCCCCTCATATTACCAAGAATTGTACTCTGTCCAGTTTCAACTGATTAGAAATAGAAAAAGAAAATCGAGCAGTTGACACAGTACGATAACATAAACAAAACTATTTCTCGCTTCTTATCAAATAGATAGATATGTATAATAACAAAATTTTAATACTCTAGCGGAAGCTATCAATTTTACAGGAAATTAAAAAGCACCAATCCACTACTAATGCTAGTTTTTAAATCATACACTAGAACTCAAAAGCAACATAGAAGCAAAACTGGAAAACAAAGATGTTGCAAGATCAACCTTTACATATACAATACACGCATCTAACACTCAAATGAGGGACAGCTCTATCAAAATCAATTACAAGAAAATAAAGGGTTGTCATAAAGGGGAAGAAAATACGTTGTAGAACCCTAAGTAAAATGCTAAACATAGTCCCCATGACGTCCGGGGTATGATTCCTCATCGAAACCTACCTAACAATAAAGCTAGACTTTTGTGCCTAAAAAAAATTGTAGAGCTCGGCAGGAGGTCCCAGTATCTAAAAAATAAAAAAACAATCCCACAATAGTCTCAAGTGGGTATTAATACAAATCCTTAAAATCCAAAATAGTCTGCAGTGGCATTTTAACAAAACTCATGTCTTTCATGTAATTAGCCAAAGTAATGGAAATTTAAGTGTAACAAAAAAAAGAAAAGAAGGAAAAAACTTAACAAAATTGCAAATTAAACACCACAAATATGAAAATTGAATAATGTTTTAGCAAAATCATATTAACTAATGGAAAACCCAATTAGCTCGAATCTCACAAAGATAATAGGTTATTAAAGCTGTAGTACAGAAACGTATATCTAGAAGAGTATTGCGTGATAAAGTACACTACATATGCAAAATTTTAGAAAATTACCACAAAATCTGAAAGCTGAGGCTGAACAACGAGCGAGCTGAGGCGCGAGGTAGACAAAGACGGAGAAGCGTAGAGAGAGAGAGAGAGAGTCGAGCGGCCAAAATGACTGAGGAGGGTGAGGGAGAAGGAGAACGACTAGGGTTTCTAACTTCTAAATCTGATACCAATTTCTTCCATGCCCTATACTACGTCGTTTTCACGACAGGGCTTGTTATTTTGGGTTTATGGCGCAAATGGTCCCTGAACTATTCAACCTGTGGCAATTTGGTCCTTAAAATTTTGATTGTGTCAATTAAGCCCTTAGACTTTCTAATTTAAAGCAATAGAATATTTAAACTCCAATCTGATGTTAAATTTCTGATAAAAAACGCACAGAAGCACGATGTAGCATTTGAAAGTATATTAAGAGAAAATAGAGTAAAAGGATTTAGAGAGAAGCAAAAATATATTATTTGCATTTTTTAGGGGTTCTTAGATGTGCAAATTTAGAAAAATAAATTTGTAATTATATATTTTTGTGCTTAAAATTCTAAAATTATCTTTCAAGTACACTTTTAAATACTATCACAGTATCACGTATTCCTCACATCAGAAATTTAATAGCAAGTTGTAATTTAGACAGTCTAAAGACCAAATTGTCTCAAATCGGAAAATTTAAAGGTTTAATTGCTAAAATTGAAACTTTGAGGATCAAATTGCTATAAATTGAATAGTTCAAGAACCATTTGTGCCATTAAAACCTATTATTTTCTGTCTTTTTTCTTAAGGAAAAAAATTAATGAGTAAATATAGCCTTAAATTATACATAAAACAAATATGTTCTAAAATAAAATATTTTGAAAATATTATCTATTAGATTAATTCTGATTTTTTCGAACGAGTGGGAAATTACTTTTGATTAATGACATAGGAATACCAATAATGAATCTTTTTGTTTGATAAACACAAACTTAGGGATTCAAATTAATTTATGATAAGTTCTACACACTAATTGAATAATGCAATTCACATATATCATATGTATTCATATTAAAAATTTGGTAAATTAATTTGTTATTTATTTATAAAAAGATATGAGAAATTTTACTAAATATGTCAAAAGACCTCTCAATTTGACTCATACGCTCAACTTAATAAAACTCAAAAACTCCATGCATTGCGACAATTTGTGGACAAATTTATGCCTAAAACAATTATGCTACATTTTCTTTGTATTATGCTCTTTCTCTCAACCGGTATATGCTAAAAGTTACTCTTGTTCGCGATCAATAGGAGTTCGTTTGTAAACTTGTTCATTTGATTCGTTTGATAGAGAAAGTACTAGATGAGGCATATGTTTCTTTCCAATTACAAAATATCACCTTCAGATTTGCAAACCCAGACTTTTATATTGAGTTCATTTCAAATTGGTTCATCTGGGTTTGCGGTAGGACTCTTGGGTTCACCTTTAACGATGCCAGAGAAAACACTCTAAAACCCAATTATGAAAGTTCTGATGCTCGTTGAAATGCTTAAAAGTCATCAAAATAAATCCTTGTTGAGATAGCATCGAAGTGATTAAACCACATCGTGATGGTGTCAAAATGGTTAAAAGGATCATCGAAATAACTTGAAATCTATTTAAGATCCTTGTTAAAAGCTTCCAAATTCCTATATATCGAAATCCATTGAAATATTATCAATAACCTTTGAAATCTTAGTCATTAAAACCAATCAAAATACTTGTTATCGAACATGTAGAAATCCTCATAAAAAACTGTGGAATCATTATTTGAATATGTCGAAAACATAAAAAATATGCATAAAAATCTATTGATATCCCAATATATCAAAACCCATCAAGATTATTGTCAGAATCATCAAAAACCGTTGTCAAAGACGAGATAGTGTGCTATCAAAATCGTCATCTCATTCTTTAACGGGGGTGGCAATTCGTATCAATGGGTCGTGTTCGTATTGTGTTAATGTCATGTATAACAGCATGTACCTCAATCCGAACCTGACCTATTTAATAATCATATCAGAATTTTCAACCCGAACCTGATTTGTTTATAAACGGATTGACCCGACACAATCCGTGTAACCCGTTTATTTAAATAGGTCATATGAGGATCAAGTTAACCTGAAATAACCTATGAATTTATTTAATCTAATTTAGCTAAAATATATATTTTTTAACACATTTAACATAAATTCATATGTGTTTTATTACCTTAAGACATAAATATTTACAAAAATAAAGAGAAACTACATAAAATCTCAATATATATGCATGATAAAGTATTAAAAATACAAAAAGTACAAATATACAAAATAAAAATATTAATTTTCAAATAAGTATTATATGAGTCATAAACGGGTTAATCCGAAATTGATATGTTTAATAAACAGGTCATTGCGGGTTGGTGGATCAACCCAAACTCAACATGTCTAATAAACAGGTTTAGGGGCTGAACCTGATTTTGACCTGAAATCATTAAAGACAAACCTAAACTCACTAACTCCATGCTAGTTTCAAGTCATATTATCTTATCATGTCACAAATTATCAATACTATTCTTTGTGATTGTCTGAGATATATATATATATACACACACACACACCATATATATGGAAATAATGCTTCACCGAGGTCTTGTTCATAGTGAGGTTTTAGGTGGCCTTGTTTTGAGTTCATGCGATAAAAATCAAGAGGAAGGAAGCTTTACGCGAATGAGAGAGATTTATCTACGATATTGTCTATAATTTTTAGGGGATAAAATTATCAAAAAGCATCTATTTTAAAGTATTTTTAAACAGAGTATAGTTGTTAAATTAGGTCTAGTATAGAGCATACCTAATTCCTCATATACAAATATTAGCATGCTTAGTTTGATTAGTAAACCTCTCCCATCTTCAATTTTGAGGTTTAAAACTGAAATCTTTCTTGACATAAATAAATATATATTATATAAAATATAATAGAAAAGACGTGTATTAATATATCGATATACAATATATATATATATGTAGATAAATCTGAATGAATTAATATATCATGTGCACATATACAACTATGTGGATATAATTAAGAAAAATTTACATGAATCTCTGTTTGTTATTTAATACAACTTTTCAATGATAATCTTTCTCCGTAGCTTTCTCTCGCCTCTTCTTCTAGCAGGTATCTCCCTACTGGGAGGGAGATTTTTCCTCTATCCAGTATGGATTTTTCTCAATTTCTTTTAATGTTTTTGAGGGAGATTTTTCTTCTATCCATTATGGGTTTTTCTCAATTTCTTTTCATATTTTTGTATTTAGTTTCAAATAATTTTTCTATGTGGGAAGACAGTTATCTACCAAGGTCTAGATCTATAGTGCTCTTAGTATAACCAGATCTAGATTTGTGATTTTTTGAGTTGTTTGTAGTATTTTCTTTATTAGTGGTGTAGTTGTCCTCTAGATCTATATAATTTTTTATTCAGACTTGGAGAGATTGTTACCATAGCATATTGGAGTAGGCAGAATCTCCTTTAGTGAATTATTTATAAGTGTCAATTCGAATAATGAAAAGTCAAAACAAGCCATTGAAGAGTTCTATTATATCATTCGTGGAGTCTTTATCCAAGATCGTTGTCGTAGATTACCTGTGCTCTGAGACATCTGAAGGTTTTTCTATCTTCAAGTTTGTGAATTAATTTCCTCATTCTTAGTGTAAAAGGTTATATGTAATTCGATTTGCTATTGTAACCCTTATATGAGTATTAATAAAGTTGTTTCCTTTCAAATATATATATATATATATATATAAATGATAACCTTATACTCCACCATAAAACAAAAGTTTAATATTTCTAAGGGGAATATACATATGCCACACCTTAGAATAAAAGCACACACGAACTAGAAAATTAATTAAAATAGACAATTTATCAAAGATAAAAAAAAAATTAAAAGCACATCTTCACCTTCACCATTTCTTTCAATTTACCAGAGTCGTTTCCATTCAACATTTTGTTTTATTTTTTTATTTATTTTCCTCTATAATCGATCTCCTTTACTCCAATTTCTTTGGTAATCAATTTAAATATAAATCAAACTAAAACAAATATTAAAAAATGGAAAGACAATGAGTATTTAGAAGAAACCTTAAAAATTGAAGAAATATATGACTTTATAAATTATGTGATCAAAGGAAAGAGTATAGAGTATTTTATATCTAATTTTAGTTTTGCATTTATTGTCTAATATATGAGTGTACATGGATTTTGTTTATATATATATAGGGCACCAATCCAGTAGGTATTCTTTTTTGTTTACCTATATATCGGTATCATTTTGGCCAATTAAAACTTATCATGTATATTTTTTTATAGTCAAAAGTAAAAGAGAGAAATATCATTAATGATGCACATTTTTTCATGCACATCATTATAGCCTTTGGATCACCGTTATATGATGATCCAACGGCTAAAAAAAAAAAATACATATATATAGGTAAACAAAAAAATACCTAATAGATTGACAACCATATATATATATATATATCGTGATATCGATACTTATAATTTTGTATGTCTAATTTTTCTTTTTTTCCTGAGGCATTATAATCTATGTTTATACTTAATAGTCATGATTAAAAAAAAAAATTAAATGTTTGTTTTTCTCGTGGACATGGTTCTTTGATTTAGTCTTTTCATCATAGAATTTACAAATTGCCAATTCGTTTGTTTTATCATAAGGAAGTATAGGGAAGAAATTTTATTTTAGAGAGTGTTTGGGGTGCTTTTAATATAAATTTTAATATGTTGTTCTATTTTATAGGAGTACCTTAATATTAATGTGGACTGCATATATAGCTCCCCTATTTCCTATTTCTAGGAAAACATTATTATAAAAAACTTGATATTTCTAATAATTACTTTACAAGTAACCCTATTTAATTTTTCTATAAAAAAGCAATAAATATACATATATTTTTATTATGAGCATATAGTCTAATGAGGAATTGAGGCTAAATACAAACAACTGCTTTCAAATTTTCAGTGCTTGGTTTACACCGTTCATTTTAATATAACGGTCATGTTTTTATTTTATATCAAAATGACCTAGTTTATTGGTTCCAGAATATTATATTACTTTTGCCATACAAGATATCAAACATATACTTATTATAAAAATCGACATACATCAATATAAAAACTGATTTATTAAAATTTGATTTATTGATGTATGATATAAACAACCATTTTTCGATAAAAAATTATAAAAAAGTTATAACAAAAGGGATGAGTTTATTAGTTTCAGATTTATGAACATCAATTTTACTATATCATATATTAAACGTACTTGGTGTAGAGGCTAAATTTCACAATTGAATTTCTAAAGAGTCTATGACCACTTGTGAGTATTAAGTCCTTAAGGAAGAGAAAAAATCAGATTGTTAGATTGGGGGTGTAAGAGTTACCTGCATACCTTTTGAAGGAATCAAGCTCGAATATAATTACTTAATCAAATTATTCTATGAAGAATAAATATAGAGCCACCCCTTTTTCTTTTTTTTCTCTCCCTACTCATTTTTTAATTAATTAATTATTTATAAAAATATTCTCTTATGAATTGATATGAATATCTTCATATAATATTAAATAATTAAAACTTTTATCTTTTAGCACACTCCCTAATTATGTATAGTAATCATATGATACTTTACTAAATTTTTATTTTATGTTTTTCTTTTAATTTTTTTTTTTTTTTTTTTTAGTGAACTAACAGTTAACGTTTTGTTTATTTTTTTGATTTTTTCTGGAGAGTGAGAGGATGGAGCTGTGAACCAACTATTCTGGAACTTTTTCTCATAAGTTTTTTTTTTTTGGTTTGAGAACTAACAATGTTTTTTTTAGGTGCGGGAATCACCATTCAATAACTTTTTTTTTTTGGCTTGAGGAACCAACAAGTTGTGTAGTTGTAAGACCAAAAAAAAAAAAGATCATTAGTTTTCTCAATTTATACTATTGTTCGTAATTTCTAAAAGGAGAAAAAAAATCTAAAAATTAATTTATTGTAAAGTATTAAGGGTAAAAAAAGAAATATTTAAAGAAATATTTAATAATGGGTATTTTTATACATAGCATAAATGTATAATGTGTGTGAACAAAAATTTAATAATAGTAAAAGGGTATGTTTAGAAGGGGGGTTGGGAAAGAAAAAAAAAAGTGACAATAAAGCCACCATAAATATAATTGTGTTAAACTAATGTATATAGAATTTTCCAGAAATAAAGAAGTATGAAGTAAAATATATAAACATTGTGATAGAGATGTAAAGAATTATAAATCATATAAAGATATACTTTTAGGTAATTATATGAGGAGATACTTGTCTAATTTTGTCTGATATATATTTTAGATACTAAATACTAGGAACTAAATATCACTAAATACTTACTTAATTCTCGGATTTGAGACATTAAAATTTTCATTATCTTTTTCATGATAAGTCCTAATCAGGAATTATATCAATATTAAATAAGTTACATTGACCATAAAATGAGCCTGGCGAAATTTGTGGCATATCACTTGGTATAAAAGATTGATTATACGATAGTAAAGCACTGATTTACTAAGGGCTCACCTAGATACATTTTTATTTTTAGTTTTTGTTTTTTGTTTAAATGAACAAAAATTTACAAATTCTTTTTGAAAAACAAGCTTGGTAACATTGCCTTTTTTTTTCTATTTAAATATTGTAAGTAAATTTAAAAAAAATAATAGAAGTATTATTTTTTTACTTCCAAATTTTTTTAAAACAAAAAGTAAACCAAAAAGTGATTTTTAATATATTTTTTGAAATGGAAGTTTTGTAAATAAAATTTGCAAAAGTGATATTTTATAATTAAAAATTTTCAATTAGTATTTTGTAGATGGTATTTTTCTAAATAAACATTTAAAATCATACTTTTCTAAATAAACTTTTTTGATGCAAATTTTCAAAATTAACTTTTGTATTTACCAAGCATGTTTGTGTTTTTTGTTTTTTAAAATTGAAAGTGATTTGCTGAGTTATCAATCAAGTTTCTTATTTTTCATATTAAAAAAAGAAACAAAATTTTTGTTTCATTTTTCAATTTTATAAATAAAAAAAAATTGAAAGTATATTCAGATAATGTCTTATATTATTAGTGTAAAATTGATAAACTCAGACATATCCAGATAATGTCTTATATTGTTAGTGTAAAATTGATAAACTCAGGCATACTGTTATAACAAAAGAAGAATTTTAATTTTATGTGATAAAATTTTAAAAAATTGAAAAATCCCAGATGATCAATTATTTTTTTTGTTAGATTTATTCAGAAAAATATCGCTTTTGAAAATATTTAAAAAATATCACCTTTTACTATTTTGAGAATTACTTGAGGTAACAAGTTGGAAAAAGTTCATAAATACCCGTTTTTAAAACTATATTTTTATAGATATCTATTTTTTATTTTTATTTCATAAATACCCGTTTTTATACCTTTTTTTTGGAGAAATGTAGACCATCACTATTTTACACATGAAATATATACCACGGTATATATTTCATGCAATAAATGTATACCGTGGTTTACATTTCATGAATAAAACTTACACTAAAAATTGGCATGCATTTTAAAATATGTACCGTTCATATTTTACATATGAAATATGTATCTCATGGATAAAATTTACATTGTAAACGTAGACCACTCATATTTTTCATATGAAATGTGGACCATAAAAATGGGTATTTTTGGAAGAAGTTTTAAAAATGGGTATTTTTGAAATAAGTTTTAAAAAATGGGTATTAAGTGTAATTTTCACTAACCAGTTTAGTTAGTTGAGGTAATCTGGCTAGTTACCTCAAGTGACTCGAATGGTTACTTCAGGTAACCTTAGGTATCTTTAATAGATTCCAATTTTGAGGAAAAAAGTACCATTTTTTAAATATATTTTAAAAGTGGTATTTAAATATAAACTTGTAAAATGATATCTTTGTAAATAATTCAAGATTTTTTAAAAGATTAGCCCAAGGTCTTTCAATTTTTTGGATTTTGGACTTGTATTTCTATAAGAAGCCCAAATAAGAATGAAGTGTTAAAAATGGTCATTTGACTAATTTGGATAAATAATTTAAGAATTTTCACTTAATGGTAATGAAGGGGAAGAGTTTTGATGAATACCCACTCTCCTATTTGTTTTTGGAAATGCCAAAAAGACCTCTTGACTTTTATGATTCGGTTTTAAGAGTATCCATTTGAACGATTTTTATTGATTAAATTCTAAAATACTCTTGTATCACTCATGTAGCCAAACCTATATATTAAGAGCATTTGAAATTTAAATTTAAAAGGAAACCAAATTAAAAAAAATACTTTGGGGAAAATAAAACTAGATAATAACAGAAAAACTGAAAAAAAAAAAAAGAAAAAGGTTTGAATACAATTTTTGTTACAAGAAGGCTCGAATAATTTGAATCATTTTTATCATTCGACATCACCTAAGATCTAAAAGCACTAGAAAGACAACCAACTTGGCTTAATATGTTTTGAGTCTCCCAATATTAGCTTGGAGACGCTCCAAAGACTAGTTCCCACAGCAATGATCAAATGCTATTCCAATTGTTGGTGGAAGGTTCTCTGGTATGTCAGCAGCTAGCCTAGACATTAATACATCACATAAGTGCTATATAAATGACATTGACAGATATCTTAGGCATTTAGAGATATTAAAAATAGACCCTCATCATGACCATATCAAGATTAGCCTCCCCAAGGTGAACATTGGTCATTGAACTAGGACGATACTTTAAAAGCATTTACAGTGCCAAAAAAATTAGACTTTTACTACAAGAAACTCGCCTTGAGCTCTTCCAACGAGAAGTTGTTGTTACATATATAATAAACACATATATACAGAGTTAAGCAACACCAAATGCCCTTTTATATCAGGATCATTCATATTAAATAATTATGTTAAGATATCCATGACTAATGATGATAAGTAAACCTTAAGCGAAAGCGTAATCAATAGAGTCTTGACTCTTGAGGCCTTGAAAGTCTTGGAGCCTTGAGGATTTTGAGTCTTCCATAACCAAAAGTTTAAAAGTGCTCTATGAATTTTCCCCTTTAAGTAGTTATGGTGGCTGCCTAGGAGGAGCATATGTCATATCTTTTAATAGTGGGACCATAGCCGAATTTAACTATATATAGCCAACTCACTTAGGATATCTATCAACCCTTATTGGTTGTCTAAGTGAGTATCTACATTTTAGCCCACACCCAATAGATATTCTAGACCCAACTTAATTGATCACCATATAGGGTCCAAACAAAATGATATGACCCAATATAATTAAATGAACATGTGGACTACATGAAGAAATATAAAATTTCCTAACAGTTTTCTGATATAAGTTATATCAATTAAACTATATCATATATTATACTTAGTATAAAGGCTAAATTCTACCATTAAATTTTGAAGGGATCCGCAAGCATTTTTGACCTTTGAGCCTTTGAGGAAGAGAAAAAAAAAGGGTTGTTCAATTGGGGCTGTGCTCATTAGAGCTGCCTACATACCCTTTATAGGGATCAAGCCCGAATGTAGTTCTGAATTCCTAGCAAAATAATAAATAGTCAATATATTCTATGATAAAGAAATATAATAATGTGAAACGATGTATATAGAATTCTCTATGGATGGATAAGTATGAAGGAAAATATATAGAATTGTGAGATGAAGGTGTAAAGAGTTGTAGGTCATAATTTCCTCCCTTAAGAGGAGGATATAATTACAGTATAGGATATCAGTCCAAACGTTTTGTTTTGTTTTTTGTTTTTAATAAAATACATCAATCCAAAATCGGATATCATAATTATATATTAGATAATACCTTTAGATAATCCGTTAGTGAGGAGATATTTGCCTAATTTTTTTTTCTAATATATAGCATCAATATTTCAGTAATTAAATAAAATGATAAATATTATATTTAGATTATCAATATTAATGGATACTTACTTGATTCGTCGGATTTCAGATATCGATATCCTAGTAATGATAATTACCTTTCTTATAATAGCTATGGGACCGAACGAATTTTATCAATGTTAAATAAGTCATATAACCACAAAAATGAGCCGAAATTTAGACAAAACACTTAGTATAAAGACTGATATATACAATAGTAACAAAACTAATTTACTAATTTTTATTTACTAAATGCCTTGTATATTTAGTGTAAAATTGATACAGTTAGGCACTTTATTATAAAAAAATAAAAATAGTGCAAAAATGGCGGCCATTTGTACAAATAATTTAAGAATTTTCACTTAACAGTAATAAAGGGGAAGAAATATGATGAAGACCCACTTTCGAATCCCCTTTTGGAAATGCTAAAAAAGATCCCCTGAGTTGTATAAATCGGTTTTAGATGTATCCATTTGAACGATTTTTATTGACTAAAATTTCTTGAGTACATAAAATACCTTTATATTACTCATGTAGCCTAACATATATGAAAAGCATTTTAAATTTAATTTTAAATGTAAAAGTAAACTAAATTAAAAAAAAATCTTTTGAGAAAAATAAAATGAGATAATAACCAAAAATAAAAATTTAAAAAAAAGGTTTCGGCTTTTGGGTACAATTTTTGTGATATTTGGATTTTTATTAGTATTTCAAAAAACTCCTTTTGACTGATTTGCAAAACTCCTTTTTAAAAAAAAAAAAAAATTATTTCCATGAACTTAGGGATAAAGTAAAATATTTCGTTAAAGCTTGTGAATGTCAATGCTAGGAAACTACATAACAACTCGACAAAGTAAGATCATATAAAATGGGGATAATCAAAAAAATATCTCCTGAGTTTTGATGAAATAATTAATATATTCTTTCAGTTTTCATAAATTATAAAAATATCCTCTTTGATTGACAAATTAATACAAATTTCACCCCTATAACTTATTAGGTCAAAATTAACAAACAAAATGTCAAAATTATCCTCTCTCTAAACTTGTAACAAATAATTTTTTTTTGAAATGACCAAGATACCATTACCTAAATACAGTTAAATAGTTAAAAAAAATGAAAAAGTTTCTTTAAAAAAATTATATAAGGTTTTTTTTTTTTATCAAATCTTCTTACTCTTAGTCATTTTTTTCTTTAATCCATCATTATTTTTTTCTTCATTGAATACTATTTATTACTTTTTAAGTATTTGTTTGGTTACAAGTTTAGAAAGATAGTAATTTTGACCTAATAAGCTATATGGGTGAAATTTGTATTAATTTGCCATTCATAAGTGATATTTATGTAATTTACGAAAACTGAAGGGATATATTGAGTATTTTATCAAAATCCAAGAGATATTTTTGTTATTATCCCTATAAAATGCAAATGAAGCAGATAAATAAACGAGCTAAACTACTACTAGTACTAGAGGTGATAGACATATTGTAGTAAATCACAAGCAATATTATGTTAACATTAGAAATTTTTAATAAGGAAAAATATAAACTCAAACAAATAACAAGAACTTAAATACTCATAGTGTCCTTTAGTAACCGAAAGCTTTAAAATCTCGAAACCTCGCAGCCACTGATCACTCCACCTTGCGACATCAGATTTCAGCCCATTATTGATGAACTTTCTACTTGGTCCATTTAATGCTAGCAATATAATCAAATGCAAGTGAACAGAGAAAAATTAGAAACATTAAAAAAAATGAAAAAAAAAAAATCTCTAGATTAATATGATAAAACTTCAAAATGATCATTGAAACTCATCTTAACTAATTGAAACCTTTTAATTAGAAATATAAAAATATGATACAAGAAGTGGTCATGAGCACATTTCATATTTTTGGAAAGGAAAAAAATGATTCATATTTAAGAATTACCTGTCTGTTGGAAAACCCTCTTTTTAGTATAGCCACTTGGACAATGATTCTCACATAAAGCCAATCTCCCATGTTATTCAAGCACTGGAAATACGCAAGTCTCCAAGACATGTTGAGCCATAGATTGCCGCAGACTCCACAGAATCCAATGGCGAATCCAACCTCGATTCCCATACGAAACCATGACATGTCAAGCCATGCTCCATCAGAGTCGTCATGGCTTGAATCTGAAGGAACTTGCGGAGTACTTTCATCTCCAGGGCACGTAATGGTCAAAGGTTGACCACAGAGTTGAGGATTCCCAGCATATGAAGAAGCGTTAAAGCCTTGTAGTTGAGTTCCAGTAGGGATTCTCCCTGACAAGTGATTATCTGACAAATCCAGATAATCAAGAAAAGATATACTGGCCAAGCTTGATGGTATTTTACCGGAAAGCTGATTCTGCGACAAATCTAGTGATTCGAGGTTTTTCAATTGACCAATCATCTCAGGGAGGGGTCCTCTCAAATTATTCCTTGAAAGATTTAATTGATTCAAGAATACAAGATTTGTTAATGTTTTAGGAATCGCTCGCGTCAATCTATTACTTGAAAGATCAATATGCCTCAACAATCGGATATTATTTTCATATTCATGCTGATTAACTCCTTTCCACATAATCAATGCGTCATTTAATACTAGAACTTCATCGCTAATATCTGATGTTCCACCTACCGAATAAAATCCATCATGATGACAACCTTCGTCGCTAACCATTGAAGTGAAATTATCCAGGCATGACGGAATAACTCCAGATATGTTGTTTATGGAAAAGTCCAATATGCGTAGACAAGAAAGATTACACAGATTTGATGGTATGCTCCCATAAAATTTGTTTGCTTTGAGATTAAGAATGACTAAATCCGTCTGCCTTTCCCCTATCCACTCTGGTATTCTCCCTTCCAAGTTATTTTCTCCAACATCTAAAAATTGCATCCAAGTGCAATTCTTCAAGGACGAAGGTAAACCGCCTGACAAATTATTGTGCCTCAATCGCAATGTAACAAGATAATATATAGAACCCAGTGAGCGAGGGATGGTACCGAACAATTGGTTGTTTTCCAAATTGAGGATGCTTAGATACTCGAATTTCCACCAGCAGTCTGGAAGTCTTCCAAACAGCATATTACTAGAAAGGTCAAGAACAGTCAATGTTTGGATCTCCTCTATCATTCTAGTGCACAGGAAAAGTCCGAAGCTTGTCAAATTATTCTTAGAGAGATCCAAAACAGAAACATACGAAAGAGAAGGTGGAATGGCTCCTTGAATTTTATTGGAACTCAAATCAACCGCTGTGAGGTCTTTGTAATTCATAGGGAAATTGCGTAAGCTTCCGGTGATGTAATTGAAAGACAGATTTAAGTAATGCAAATTAGATGTTCGATGGTAAAACCAATCAGGGATTGTATCAACAATATTGGAATTAGAGAGATCAATGATGGAAAGATTTAGTTGAGTTTGCAGCCATCTCGGGAATTGGGGACCCATCTTGCAAGAACGCAATTGTATGTCATACAGTTGAAAAGGAGGAACCCAACTGGAGCTGAAATTCAATGTTAAGGAGTTAAAAGATAAGGCTAGTCGCTCCAACTTAAAAAGTCTTCGCAAGTGGACCTCGGAGATGACTCCAGTGAAGAAGTTGGAAGAAAGATCCAAGAACTTGAGATTGAAGAGCTCACCAATACTCTCTAGTAAAGTACCATTAAACTTATTGTTTGACAAGCTCAACTCTGTTAGGGATGACATATGCGAAAGATCAGGCAATGGTCCCTCCAACTCGTTGTCGCTTAACTTCAAACTGAGAAGCTTTGGAACTTGGGTTAAGCTGATTGGAAAAGGACCCTCCAACTCGTTGTAGTCAAGATAGAGCTTCCTTAGAGATATAAATCTCCTCATATCAGGAATCTGTCCTCGAAGTTGGTTCAATGGCATACTCAGAATCTCTAAGGAATTCACAGAGCAACCTTTGAGGCTTTCTAGAAGATCATGAAGTGTTCCGTTCAAACTATTGTAAGACAGATCTAGTGTTTTTAGGCTACATAGATTCCCCCAGGATTTTGGAATTCCGCCTTCAAATTCATTTTCCGACAAGTCAACGTATTCAAGAGAAGTCAAATTTCGAAAAAAAATTTCAGGAAGTACATGAGGGCCTCCAAAATATACGCCGTAGGTGTGATGCAGAGTAAGATAAGCAAGATTACTACTAACATTGAGCAGCCAAGGAAGTGCTCTTGGATGGATTTCATTTCCAAGACTACTAAGAGATCTGAGAGAATTGGAAGAATTTATTTGGGACAGAGACCAAATGTCTACCTCTGGAAATTGACAACCATTCAAATTTAAGGTGGATAAGAAATTGGCCGTTTTAATTGATTGAAGCCAATCACCAGCTTTGGTGAAATTAATATTTCCAAGGGTAAGGCTTCTTAAAGAAGTGAGATAAGAAAGCCATTCAAGGTTATCAACATTCATTGCACGGTTAGAATAACCGAAGTCAAGATCAAGAAACTGCAATCTAGTGAGGTTCTGAATTTGGGAAGGAATGGTCCCACTGATTGGATTTCCTGAGAAATTTAGATATCTAAGTCTTTTGAAAGAACCAATGAACTTTGGAATCCTAGTAAACCCATTATAACTGAGGTCCAAATGCCTTAGATAATGCAATTCAACTAAGGCCGAATCAATTTTGCCACTTATATAATTGATTGGAAAACAATCATAATCATCACACCTAAATTCAGGATAAAGATTAAGCATGATAATATGATTGGTTCGATTGTCGCACCTGATTCCTTTCCATGAACAACAATTCTGATCGCTGCTTTTCCAAGATGATAGGAGGTTAGCAGTATCAACAAGACTCTGTTTAAAGCGAAGAAGAGCTTGTCTTTCCCTCTCTATGCACTGCGCTCTAGTATTATTTCCCCTGCCTTCGTTGAGTACAATAACGATCACTAGCATGAACAAGAGCCTTACTCTCAGATTGAAATTCCCAAGGTTGAAGCCTGCCATATTAATTTGACAATAATTCAAGGTGAAGCAATATTGGAGTGAATGCTATACGCATATCATCAGCTCCACCATACATATAAATAGATAGCTGATCACTTAGCCAAATGATACAGCTCGTATAGGGCCCATATTCGTGGAAAAAATTGCAACATGTTTATGACCGTGATTAGTCATGAAATAGACACTTAAAGCCATTTATTTAAGATCTTATAAACTTTCAAATAAAAATGAAATATAAAAACTTTTATTAACTTAAAATTTATTGAATAGTGTTTGAACAACAGTACAACAAGTTTCTTGTAGTACAACACTTCTTCTTTTTTTTTTTTTTTGTGGATAAAAATAAATTTACTTTCATATTGTAATTAAAATACTCCCTTGATTAAACAAAATTAATATTTTTGTAATATTTTTTGTTAAACGAAAAGGAATTAATTTTTAATTAGATCACTTATAAGTTGTCTACTTTTATTGTGCATAAAATTATTAATTGGATTTTAAAAAAAATTATTAATGGGGCTTCATGCAAATACTAAATAAATAAGGGGAAATTTACCCTGACAACTCTCACTAATGTCAAACTAATGTCAAAAAATATAGAGATGCCTTTGGATAAAAAATCATTGCAGTGAGATCCACTAGAATTCATAAAAATTACACAAACGCCACACTGACTAGTTAAATTTAAAGACTATTTTAGTTTTGAGCCTTAAATTTCCATTTATGAAGATCTACTATATTGAGATAGCTATTCATTTTTTAACTTGAAAAAAATATATAACTAAATCGTGGAAGTTGTATGGATTTTTTTGTCTTCTTAAAATTCCAAGGGTCTGATGGTTATTTTTTTCGTTTAGAATGTCAGTCTAGTTTTGACATATATAAAGCAAAGAGTGTTACT
>JXTC01000027.1:1404033-1422881 GCA_002914845.1 Trema orientale | reverse complement strand
TTACCTAATTTCTAGCAATACGATGTCCCAAGGTGGATAAATATTGAATTAAATGTTCGGAAAAAAAGAAAAAAAAAAACTTGTTTAGGCAACTAATTAAAGTGGTAAGAATTTACTTGACCGTCTTTACCTATATACGTTTTCTTGGCAGAACGGAGAAATGTTAAGAGTAGGGATCCTAATCTTTTGAATTAGTTTTGTACATTAACTAAGTCTGAAAATAAAGACTGATTGCCTAAAGTCAAAGGACTTGGACTTAGAATTTTAATTTTGTTAGGGGCAGCATGAATATATTCTTAACGTTTGTTTGCTTCAAGCTAGTCAATACTTTTAATTATGCCGTACTGATTGTGGAAAAATTGAAAAATGACATGTCTTTTTTCAAAGAGCTATTCTAACGTGTTGATCTCGGCATTAAAAATTTGACAAATTTAGGTATATAAACATCTTAATAAAATGTTAGCACTTTAGATGTCTGTCTTTGTCTTTTCAATTAATAAATTGTTGGTACATGTTAGTATTTGGCATTTATGATCTTTTGGGTTGTAATGAATAATTTTCAGTTGTATTTCAGTTTGTGTCTTTGTATATCTTTCTGTATAATCATGTGAGAAATCTGTCGTAGCATTGCTCAACTTAGCAACTAAAAACATCATAATCCTGAATTCAATATCTCATGTGTTGTATCAGGTGGTCAGCATATTTAGACTGTAGGTTTACAAACTCGTTTTGTTAGGTTCACCACATTTACATGTGTATCTACTACTCATGTTTGTCTGTTTCACGAGTTAATAAGTTTGTCTACTCAGTGTGCATGTGGTAGTCTTAACATTTGTGTGTTTAACTGGTTTGTATATTATGGGCCTGTCTTATCTGTGTGTCAAAATATTTTGTCAAGATAAAGACCTTCATATTTGAGTCGTAAATCACATTATTGTATTTGTCTTATCAGAGTCTCTGTTTGTTTTATCAAGGTGACACTTCTAATTTTTGTCCTTATTGGTAATCATTTTTGTCTTCTTGTACTTGGCTATATAACCAGGACGTTTCTATCTGATAGTAAGACGTCTCACATGCTTTCCTAGAGATATTTTAACAGATTGCTTGCTCAAAAAGTAAGAAGAAAATTCTTAGAGTTTAGGTATTTTTACTCTAAGTCCTTTGTCCATTGAGTCTAGTTATTGAATTTATTTTGATGGTAAGACCTATAGTGACCTGAGCACAAGAGAGATATTATGTTTTTTCTGTTAGAGTTGGAAAGCTTAAGACCAGCAGAGCTGAAGAGATTTTAGAAACTATTTCACTTGCGGGAGCTTGTGATTGACCTGGGGGTGTTTGAAACTTCTTTTATCATTTTTGTAAGAAAATGTGGCATTTGAATAATTATTTTTGTGATGTTCAATTATTGTTCTTGAAACTTTAAGAGGTGATTATGTGATTTAAGATAGGAGAACGAGTGGTGGTTTTGTGTGGAATAGATGGATGGACTGAGAGAAAATCAGATATGAAATTTATGGTATTTATGCAAATATTTTCAGAAATTGACATTTTTGTAACTTTGAAATTAGTTCCAATTAAAGCCCAAATTTAAGCTCAGGGCCTCGAAACTGAAATTGGACTAAGTAAGGTCAAGAGACAAATTTTAATATATAGCATCGATAGGTTTCGAAGTGGTACGAAATTCGAGATACGAGGCTCGGATTTCACCTCATTTTGCATGCCACTGGCTGGATTTCGGTCCGGGGCTCAAATTAATTGAGTTATATGTCTGACCTACCATTTTTGGGCACTAGGAATTCATTGGTGTCATCTGTTTCTCAATTTGAGAGTTCGTTTGGAAAGTCACTCCTCAAAGTGAGCTCACGGGTCCTGAAACGACCTCTCGAGTGATTGGGTGACCAACGAGAGATTCTATGGGCACGGATAGCTTAGCTTAGCTATCAATGAGAGGTAGGGGTTTAATTACCAAGTTTTTTGATTATTTTGTATTAAAAGTTGCATCATGACCTATTTCTTAAAATTGTCAATTTTCATGAACTTCAATAATTTGATTGGATATTTGGTGAACTTATGAACTGTTGTATATCAGATTGTTTTGGAATTGGGTTGTATGGTTTTTATACATGTTTAAAATTTTGGTTTTAGGAAAATATAGCCGTTATACTGCCCGATTTTCATTAAATCCCAGAATAATACCAAATGAGTTTTAAAGCATGATTTTCTTGATATAATTGATGCATAGTTATTACACACTCTATGGCATGTTGTACCTACCATAGGATCACACACTTGAGTTCTATTTTTGCATCATGGATCTTTGGTCTCTGGTGAGTTGTTGCAGTACTAGGTGAGAGACCTAGACCCCTGTGTAAGATTTACTGATACACCTCTGGGTAGTATCAGGATGCTGGGCACTTTTACTAAAGAGGTATTACAAGACCGTGATGGGATGATGAGAGCTCATTTGTATACTTGTTTGATTTATGTTATGCACAACATTATAACTTTAGTTTTGGTTTTAAATATGTGATTACTCTTAATCTTGATGATTTTGTAACTCGATTTATAAATAGATTTTGGAAAGGTTCTAACTATGTAGGTTTAAAAAGTTGCATTCATACCAAAAAGGATAATTAAATTCCTGCTGAGCATGTGAATGCTCACCCTTTTATCCTTTCCCCTCTTAGATGGTGTGGAGTATGACCTAGGCAACTCCAGAGCGGAGTGATTAGAAGAGGAAGCTGTTACTAGTTTTGTAGTTGGTAACCACTTAGTAACTCCTATTTTTGATTTGTAATAACACTTTAAGGCTCCTACTTTGGATTTAGCCTGTATTACCTGTTATGCTTACTTATGATGATGATGTTGATGCATATGTATGTTTTATGAATATTATAAACAGTCTACGTCTAATGATGATCACAAAACTGTGAGAATTTATAATTTGGATTATTTTTATAAAATTTCACAGAAGCTGTCATTTTGAAACTAGCTTATCGTTAATCTGAAACATTGAAGTTTCTATATTTTTCTAAAACAACTTATGAATTTCCACTTGTGGAATTTCCCTATCTGCCATTGGCCCAGGGTTTAGGTCGTGACAGAGATCTTGTGTGTTGGAGTTGGGAAGCTCAAGAACAACAGCTGAAGAGAGTTCAACACCATATTGAAGAGTAATTTTATGGAGGAATCGGACGCTCAAACTGGCGGCAACTAGAAGGGAGTTCTAGAATTCATTATATAAGACCTTATTTGTATTTCTATTATGCTTCTAGTGGATTATTGCTAAGTAGACTAGGTCCTGTGAATGTCGGCACAACATGATTGTGCTGAACCACGATAAAATCTCGTGTGTCCCTCTTTATCTATTCTTGGTTTCTGCTTATTATTTAAAGTTTTTGCAAATCTGGAAAATCTGATAAGACAGTAGAGTAACTTACCTTAACATAAATATTTTAATATTTGTTCGACCTAACAAAATTTTTCCATCAATAAAGCAATGTATTGAGTCAAATAATTTATATTATTCATTCTTAAAACAATGAGATCACTTCCAATGTATCTGTGTACCAAAACTCTTACACAGGTAACATAGTTTCTCATGTAAATATATTGACATATAATGTTACATATATAGTGATTTTGCTACCAATAGTTAATTCTTACATACATTAGGACTCTTACATTCAAAATCCTAGAGACAGAGTAGGAGTGTGGGACCATAATGAGAGCATATGTATTGAAATTATATTTAGTCCACAGGACCACCGTGTTGTAATTCAACTGGAAGAGAGTCCACAATTAGTTGAATTGAATGAGGTTCATTGATATCATTCTTGTTTCTTTTCCATTCCAATTGTATGGCATATCGAGTATTAGCAAAATAAAACAAAATAGAATAAATAAGATTGAATCTGGATCTAATTATTTCTTTTGCTTAGCTCAATGAGTGAAGATATTAATTTATGTTCTGGATCAAAAAGTAACTTTCCAAGGACCATGGAAGACAATCTTCTGTCCAATATACAGTTTTCACATATAGTTGATTGTCATGCTCTTAGAAACTCTTAAAACTCTGAGATAAACAATATTCAAGTTTGCTCCTTACATCCCGTCAACATCACAATAAGTAAGGCTCTGTCTAGTTGAAAATGCAACGTTTTGGCCCAAAATAAAACTAAAACAACTAGGGAATGAGACTAAAACAAACGACAAGTAAATAAAGAGTAAACGATGTACTAACTTTCTCTGAATAGCTTGGATTATATTGAGAGGAGAAAAGAAAATAGAAACTTTTTTCTTGTGTTCGGATTTCAACTAGAAAAGAGGTATAAAACTTCATAGAAAATGAAAGGAAATTTAATGTAGTTGGGAGAAATTTAAGATTATTGCAAAAAGCTACGAATAATAAAATTTTCTTTTGAAGATTTTTATGGAGCTTGAGGAAAATTTTTGTTCTTCTTTTAATCACCTTTTCCCTAGCTCAATATGTTTTTTCCTCACTAAACCAGGTTTGAAGAAGAGCCACAAATTTGAGGTAACTAAGAATGCATTTGGTATATATAGGATTCGAATCCTATTCTTCAAATCCAGAAAACAGCTTTTACATAGAAAGTTGGAAGGATAAACATTTATCCTTCCAACTTTCTATGTAAAAGCTGTTTCTGGATTTGAAGAATATGATTCGAATCCTATACCAAATGCGCCCTAAACCACCTTACCAACAACAGTTCTGACAATAAAGGTATAGCTAATATTGATCTATAGTAACAATGAGAAAGAAATACAGATATGTATCCCATTGCATCACATATTAATCAGACTCACTTAATTTTGACCCAATTTCTTTTGCTTAGCACAATCTCTGTCCACACTGTAAAGATTGCTTCATATTTAAGTCACGTGTAATCAAGTTGATTTGTCAAGAGCTCGTTTGCCCAATTCAGTAGTCAGAAAGCAGGGTTCAAGGAGTCTGTTATACCTTAGTTAAGCTGGTTGGAAAAGCCTATTTCTTAGTTATACCTTTGCTAGTATAAAACAGGGACAGGGCATGGGGCTATGTAATGCGGAAGAGAGATAAAGTGAGGAGGAGATTACAGTGACACGTCTCACTTGTGTCAAAAATAAGTGGGTATCTTTGTTCCCGCCAGAATAGATTAAAATTACAGAAAACGCCCCCTGACTTGTTATATTTAACAAAATATTGTAGTTTTGAACCTTAAAATTGTCATTAAAGATTTCGTTAAAGGTGATCTATTTTAGAAAAAAATAGCAATTAATTATTCAAATTAAAAAAAATAAATACAACTAAATTGTAAAACATTAAAGCATTTTTTAGTATTTTAAAACCCTAAGTGTGTCACCGTAATTATTTTTATTTAAGGTAAGACATGTGTAATAAAGTAGAGAGTGTCAATTTCACACATATGGATCGAATTTAAAGATAGGCATGAGGTATGAGATTTTTTTATGATCTTCTTTTGTTTATCATAATGAAAACTTGTAGCGGCCGTAAAAAATGAACATGAATGTAACTCTCAGAATGGGAGTAATACTTTAAATTTCTATAAATCTTGTATGTGCCTATTTAGTTTTTAATTTTAATGCTCTTATTAATAAAGGACTAGGGAGCGTTAATTCTTATCAGTTTGACCTAAAATTAATTAGTCATGGTGCACAAAAAGAAAAAAAAAAGTGGCATAGCTACTTCTGTTAAAATGACGTGGTTAGGTGGATGGATGTAATTCATTGACTTAAAAATTCAGACAAAAGACTTGGACTTAGAATTTTAGAATCGTTCGGGGAAGCACCAATATTTCTAACGTGTTATTTGCTTCAATATTTTTCATTATGTTGTGTTGATTGTGACAAATTTGGAATGTGACATGATGAATATTCAAACCAAAATTTAAAATTTCACAAATTTAGTTTTATCCTAATAAAATGTGAGTCACCAATATTTCTAATGTCTTGTTTGCTTCAATATTTCTCATTATGTTATATTGATTGTGACAAATTTGGAATGTGCATGACATGATGAATATTCAAACCAAAATTTAAAATTTTACAAATTTAGTTTTATCCTAATAAAATGTGATTACTTTGATATCAGTCTATTTAATTTAAGTAAGTCGTAATTAAGTTAAGTACTAAATGTTCAACGAATCTGTTATGACCGTTACGTTAGTTCGTGGGTGAAGTCTGTTTTATAGTTGTATACTAGCTAGTATAAAACAAGGGCTTGGGGGCAATGTAATGGGTGAAAGAGATAAATAATACTTGAAAAAGGTTGTTCTTGGGTGTCTCTGTAAAGAGACACATTTTCTTGTTATGTTATGGGAATCACAAGTTATTTAGCTACTTGAATCGTTTACATTCCAATAGCGTAGCTGATCAGACAGAGATGACCAATCCAGAAGAACACTTGTAAAAATTCTGACATTCCTTAAACTTCTATTACAAATAAAAAAAGTCAAAGTCAAAGGGGAGTTAAAACAGCAAAAAAGTTTTACAAAGGAAATGTGGAAAATGAGTGATGAGATCAAAATTCATTACTTATTCTCAACTTCTTTCTCAGCCTTGGCCGCGTTCTCGTCCTTGCCCCACGGTGTGGCGTTTGATCATCCACTCCGCCAGGTGTTTGTCTTTAGCCTTGAATGAGTTCATCTCATCTGAACTTTCACAAGCTCAACACTTGGCTTCTGAAAATATATATAAAAACACGGACGATTTCAAATTTACCATATTAACACATTATATTGTTTATAACGCAAAAAGAAAAAAAGAAAAGAAAAGGAAACACTCAAGATTAGCACACGAATCCAACCACAAGATCCGAATTTGCAAAACCAGAAAGATTAAATGCAGATCACAACAATCAAGTGATCATAATAGAAACCAAAGAACGCCGAAGAATACCCAAAGACTCACCAAGACACTCATATTTCCCATTATATTATTCCGATCAACCTTAACTGAAAACTAATATGTTTCCCATTTATGTTCGTCTGATCAATCTTAACTGAAAACTACTAGTTTATTAAAGTCACTGTGTCTTTTATAGTTGCTTACATGAATTTAGGAACCAGACCGTATAACTTACTCAACATATCAACATAAATTTCACCAGTCATCCTGATCCTATTTTAAAGCCTATATAAGATAAATTATAATTCATTTATAATTCTCCGTTTATCAAAAAGAAAAAAAAATTGTCATAAGAGTGTATTTAGCATTCCTTTTAAAACGAACCCACAAATGCAAAAAATTTTACAGAGGAAATAAAGAAAACGAGTGACAAGATCAGAATCGATCACTTCTTCTCTTCCTTTGTGCCAATGTGGCGTTCATTCAACCGCTTCACCTGGAGTTGGTCACAAGACTCGGATGATTTCATCTCATTTGTAACCTTGAAAAGCTCAATATTTAGCTTCTTGAGTGGAAAAAAAGTTAAGTGTAACGCCCCAAATTTCACGTGGTATGCACTAAAAAAGTACTACTAAAAAAGTACTTCCGGTTTTTGGATGAGGCGTAGAGTTTTACGTTAGGCATGTCATGACGTAACCTGAGACCGAGAAATATCAACCATTCCCAGTTCCTTCTGAGCAAAATGACCAGCCTAAATTGAAATAAAAAGACACTGAGAAATATCAACCATGAAAAAAAAAAAAAAAACTCAAAATTTAACCAGCGGGTTCAATTGACATTACCGTAAATTTGAGAGCACATCTTGGGAAGAGGACCAACTTGCCCTTATAGGTCATTCAAAAGTGGAATATTACATTACAATAAGCATCTCATGTTTCAGCAAAAGTGGTACTATATACTAGAACCAAATCAAGCGTATGAAATATTAGAAGCATTCATTAACGATCAAACATACGGGTTGGAGCAGAAAGAGAAAAAAACAAAAAAAAAAACGAAAAAGGAATTAAAAGCCTCATTTAATAATAGTAATGGCTCTGCCACTGGTATATATAGCATATATGTTGTCAAGAAACTCATGAAACAAAAGGTCAACTGAAAACAGATACGTAGCTTAATAAAAATTCTTGGCATAAATATATTAAGTGTGTACAAATTAGAACCACAGAACTACAACTGACCGAGGAAAAAAGGTAAGCAACAGTACATTCAGAAGCAAGGCGAAAAGAACAGGAAAGTTTTTCATAACGAAAAAAGTAGAATAAAATAAAATGGAGGAACTTGTACTCTTTACGGGGATCAAAGCACATTTGAAAATGAAGTTTAAATCTTGAAGCCTCCCATAAGATTGTTCGACCAGGTGATGATAAATGGCTCTTCAGTTTCCTGCAATGTGAATCTTCATCAAGAAAGTTCTAGTATTGGAGATCAGAACAGGGGGAAACTTTTTGTATATAAATGAAACTGGAAAATGGATTTCTAACTTTAGACTCTTGAAACTCATCTTAGCCGGTTCAAACATTAAATTTTTTTTCTAGTGCTTGAATAGAAGAGACATGAAAGTGAACCAAGAGAAGACAAGAGGAGCCCGTGAACTCATTTCACAATTGAAAGAATGAAACATAAGAGTAGGCATTTTATAGTTACCTGTGTATCAGTTTGAAAACCTTCTCTTCAGTGTAGCTAGCTTGACAATAATCCTCACATAAAGCGAATCTCCCAGGTTATTGAAGAACCGAAAATAGGCAAGTCTCCAAGAAGTGTTGACCCACAAATTACCACAAACTCCACAAAATCCAACGGCGAATCCGACCTCGATTCCGATGCGAAACCATGACATTTCAAACCATTCTCCACTAGCATCATCATAGCTTTCTTCACCACTTGATGAATCTGAAGGAACTTGCGGAGTACTTTCATCTCCAGGGCACATAATGGTCAAAGGTTGACCACAGAGTTCGGAGTTGCCAGCATACTTAGAAGCATTGAAACTTTGTAGTTGAGTGCCTGTTGGAATTCTTCCCGACAAGTGATTACTTGACAAGTCCAAATAACCCAGGAAAAATATATTTGCCAAGCTTATTGGGATATTACCAGAAAGTTGATTATGGGACAAATCTAATGATTCAAGCTTATTTAACTGACCAATCTTCTCAGGGATGACTCCTCTCAAATTATTCCATGAAAGATTTAACTGAATTAGTTCAACAAGGTTTGTCAAACCCTTAGGAATCTCTCCGGTCAGTCTGTTTCTTGAAAGATCGATCATTCTCAAAAGCAGAGCATTCTTACCATAGTGAAGTTCTAGTCCTTTCCACATAATCAATGCATCATAAGGAACCTCATAATCTAAACTTATACCGGCGAAAGAAACACGATATATCTCTGGAATTAGTTGTACTTTCTGAACCATGAAAGTGAAATTGTCCATGCATGATGGAATATCTCCAGATATGTTATTGAAGGAAAGGTCCAATATTCGAATGGACTGGAGATGACACAAATTTAATGGTATGCTTCCATGGAATTTATTTGACTTTAAACGAAGGACATTTAAATTTGTCAATCTTTCTCCAATCCAGCTTGGTACTTCTCCTTTCAAGTTGTTCTCTCCAACATCTAAAACTTCTAGAATAGTACAGCTCTTCAAGGATGAGGGCAAATCACCTGAGAAATTATTGCGGCTCAGACGCAAGTCTAAAATAAATGGTAACTCACCCATTGAGTTAGGGATTATACCGAACAATTTGTTGTTTTCCAAATTGAGAACAGATAAGAACTCGACATGCTTCCAACAATCAGGAAGTTTTTCAAATAACAAGTTATTGGAAAGATCAAGTACTAGTTGCACTCTTTCAACGGATGTACATAAGAAAAGTGCAAGGCTTCTAAACTTGTTATTGGAGAGACGCAAAACAGTTGCGTTTGAAAGAGAAGGGGGAATAGCACCGTGAATTTGGTTGGAACTCAAATCGACTATCGGGTAAATACTATTAGTCAAAGGAAAATTGGGTAAGCTGCCAGTGATATGATTTAGAGACAGGTTTAAATACTTCAATTCAGAAGTTAGATTACAAAACCAGTTGGGAATTGTATCAGAAATACTAGTGTTGTGAAAATCTATAACAGAAAGACTTAGTTGGCTTTTGATCCATGTTGGAAATTGTGGACCCAACTTACAAGAACTCAGTTCTATGGCAACCAGTTGAAACAGAGGAACCCAATTGGAGCTGAAGTTCAATGTTAAAGAGTTAAAAGATAAGGCTAATTGCTCCAACTTAATAAGTTTTTGTAAATGGATCTCAGAGATGACCCCGGTGAAAGAGTTTGAAGAAAAATCCAACACCCTTAGATTAAAGAGCTGACCAATACTTTCTGGTATGGTATCATTTAGCTGATTATTAGCTATGCTCAACTGTCTTAGGGCTAACATATGCGAAAGGTCAGGCAACGGTCCTGTGAGTTGGTTCGATGTCAAACTCAGAATCTCTAAGGAATTCACAGAGCAACCTGTGAGGCTTTCTAGAAGATCATGAAGTGTTCCATTCAAACTGTTTTGAGACAGATCAAGTGTTTTTAGGCTACAAAGATTCCCCCAGGATTTTGGTATTCCACCTATGAGTCCATTGTTTGACAAGTCAACGTATTCAAGAGAAGTCAAATTTCGAAAAGAATTTTGAGGAAGTATTTGATGGGCTATATATGGGTTAAAGGGGTCATAGGTGTCACGCAGAGTAAGATAAACAAGGTTACGACTAACATTGAGCAGCCAAGGAAGTGTTCTTGTATGGATTTTATTTCCAATACTACTAAGAGATCTGAGAGAATTGGAAGAATTTATTTGGGACAGAGACCAAATGTCTATCTCTGGAAATTGACAATAATTCAAATTTAAGGTGGATAAGGAATTGGCCGTTTTAATTGATTGAAGCCAATCCACAGCTTTGGTGAAATGAATACGCCCAAGGGTAAGGCTTCTTAAAGAAGGGAGATAAGAAAGCCATTCAAGGTCATCAGCAGTCATTGGACTATAGCTGTCAAGATCAAGAAACTGCAATCTAGTGAGGTTCCGAATTTGGGAAGGAATGGTCCCAATGATTGGATTTCCTGAGAAATTTAGATATCTGAGTCTTTTGAAAGAACCAATGAACTTTGGAATCCTAGTAAACCTATCCAAATGCCTTAGATAATGCAATTCAACTAAGGCCAAATCAATTTTGCCACTTATATAATTGATTGGAAAACAACTATATTCATTACACCTAAATTCAGGATAAAGACTAAGCATGATAATATGATTGGTTCGATTGTCGCACCTGATTCCTTTCCATGAACAACAACTTGGATCGCTGCTTTTCCAAGACGATAGGAGGTTTGCAGGATCAAGTACAAGACCTTGTTTAAAGCGAAGAAGAGCTTGTCTTTCCCTCTCTATGCACTGCGCTCGAGTATTTCCCCTGCCTTCGTTGAGTACAAGAACGATCACTAGCATCAACAAGAGCCTTACTCTCAGATTGAAATTCCCAAGGATGAAGCCTGCCATATTAATTTGACAATAATTCAAGGTGAAGCAATATTGGAGTAAATGCTATACGCATATCATCAGCTCCACCACGCATATAAATAGATGGCTGATCACTTAGCCAAATGATACATGCAGCTCCTATAGGGCCCATATTCGTGGAAAAAATTGCAACATGTTTATGACGACCGTGATTAGTCACGAAGTAGAAATTTAAAGCCATTAATTTAAGATCTTATAAACTTTCAAATAAAAATGAAATATAAAAACTTTTATTAACTTAAAATTTATTGAATAGTGTTTGAACAACAGTACAACAAGTTTCTTGTGGTACAACACTTCTTTTTTTTTTTTTGTGGATGAAAATAAATTTACTTTCATATTGTAATTAAAATACTCCCTTGATTAATATTATTAAACAAAATTAATATTTTTGTAACATTTTTGTTAAACGAAAAAGAATTAATTTCTAATTAGATCACTTATATGTTGTCTACTTTTGTTGTGCATAAAATTATTAATGGGGTTTTAAAAAAAAATATTAATGGGGCTTCATGCAAATACTAAATAAATAAGGGGAAATTTACCCTGACAACTCTCACTAATGTCAAACTAATGTCAAAAAATATAGATCCTTTGGATAAAAAATCATTGCAGAGAGATCCACTAGAATTCATAAAAATTACACAAACGCCACACTGACTAGTTAAATTTAAAGACTAGTTTAGTTTTGAACCTTAACTTTCCATTTATGAAGATCTACTATATTGAGATAGCTATTCGTTTTTTAACTTGAAAAAAATATATAACTAAATCGTGGAAGTTGTATGGATATTTTTGTCTTCTTAAAATTCCAAGGGTCTGATGGTTATTTTTTTCGTTTAGAATGTCAGTCTAGTTTTGACATATATAAAGCAAAGAGTGTTACTGTAATTGATTAATACTAAATTATATAAGCATCAAAGCAGTCGAATTTCACCTCTATGCTCAAGCTAATAAAAGTCTGCAATATATGCTTTTTGACTAAAATGCCGCTATAAAAAATGAAAGCATAGCCTAGTGGTAATTAGACTTCCTCCTCATATGGAAATTACGAGTTCAAATCTTTCATATATCAAGTTTAAATGTTATTAATATATTTTAAAATTATTTATTACTAAGATCTGAGATGTTATAAGGTAATTTGTGTCTTAAAAATTCAATTTTGGGTTCATTTCTGCAAATTTTGACAAAAAAACCTTTTTAAAAATCATAAAAAAGTGTCAAAAGGATGAAAACTCTCAAAATTTCTAAAAAAAAAAAAATATGACTGCTGTCGAAATCTTGTAAAAAATTGTTGAAAATTATTGTTTCGTCAAAAATGGTTAAGAATAGTTGAAAGTGGTAAAAAAAATTCGATCGTTGTCATGGTTCTTCGATAAATTTTGCAAAATTGAGTCCATAATTGATTTTTTAAGAAATAAATCATGTCGGAACATCTCAAAAATTAGAGATAGACTATTTTAAAGCATACTCATAAAATTTAAACAAATAAATTGCTTATCCATATTGTTATGTTGATCAATATCGGATTAAAGCAAATGAGATGCTTGAGATGCTTAACAAAGCTTGAGCACATAGATGAATAAGAGCATATTTACGGGTATTTTGTTCAAAAATTATCCGAAAGCATAGATTTTAGGGTTATATTAATTAACTAGAGCATAGGGGTCCTATTAGAGGTCTTTTGGAACAAATTTAATAACATGTGATTTGTTATATTACCTAAAATAAGAAGTCACGGTGCAGCAGAAGGGGAAAAAACAAAAGTGGCTTTACCTAATTTCTAGCAATACGATGTCCCAAGGTGGATAAATATTGAATTAAATGTTCGGAAAAAAAGAAAAAAAAAAACTTGTTTAGGCAACTAAAGTGGTAAGAATTTACTTGACCGTCTTTACCTATATACGTTTTCTTGGCAGAACGGAGAAATGTTAAGAGTAGGGATCCTAATCTTTTGAATTAGTTTTGTACATTAACTAAGTCTGAAAATAAAGAGTGATTGCCTAAAGTCAAAGGACTTGGAATTAGAATTTTAATTTTGTTAGGGGCAGCATGAATATATTCTTAACGTATTGTTTGCTTCAAGCTAGTCAATACTTTTAATTATGCCGTATTGATTGTGGAAAAATTGAAAAATGACATGTAGAATATTCGAACCACAATTTAGCAATCTTTTTTCAAAGAGCTATTCTAACGTGTTGATCTCGGCATTAAAAATTTGACAGATTTAGGTATATAGACATCTTAATAAAATGTTAGCACTTTAGATGTCTGTCTTTGTCTTTTCAATTAATAAATTGTTGGTACATGTTAGTATTTGGCATTTATGATCTTTTGGGTTGTAATGAATAATTTTCAGTTGTATTTCAGTTTGCGTCTTTGTATATCTTTCTGTATAATCATGTGAGAAATCTGTCGTAGCATTGCTCAACTTAGCAACTAAAAACACCATAATCCTGAATTCAATATCTCATGTGTTGCATCAGGTGGTCAGCATATTTAGATTGTAGGTTTACAAACTCGTTTTGTTAGGTTCACCACATTTACATGTGTATCTACTACTCATGTTTGTCTGTTTCACGAGTTAATAAATTTGTCTACTCAGTGTGCATGTGGTAGTCTTAACATTTGTATGTTTAACTGGTTTGCATATTATGGGCCTGTCTTATCTGTGTGTCAAAATATTTTGTCAAGATAAGACCTTCAGATTTGAGTCGTAAATTACATTATTGCATTTGTCTTATCAGAGTCTCTGTTTGTTTTATCAAGGTGACACTTCTAATTTTTGTCCTTATTGGGAATTATTTTTGTCTTCTTGTACTTGCCTAAGTTTCTATCTGATAGTAAGACGTCTCCCATGCTTTCTTAGAGATATTTTAACAGATTCTCTTGCTCAAAAAGTAAGAAGAAAATTCTTAGAGTTTAGGTATTTTTACTCTAAGTCCTTTGTATATTGAGTCTAGTTATTGAATTTATTTTGATGGTAAGACCTATAGTGACCTGAGCACAAGAGAGATCTTATGTTTTTTCTGTTAGAGTTGGAAAGCTTCAGACCAGCAGAGCTGAAGAGATTTTAGCAACTATTTCACTTGCGGGAGCTTGTGATTGACCTGGGAGTGTTTGAAACTTCTTTTGTCATTTTTGTAACAAAATGTGGCATTTGAATAATTATTTTTGTGATGTTCAATTATTGTTCTTGAAACTTTAAGAGGTGATTATGTGATTTAAGATAGGAGAATGAGTGATGGTTTTGTGTGGAATAGATGGATGGACTGAGAGAAAATCAGATATGAAATTTGTGGTATTTATGCAAATATTTTCAGAAATTGACATTTTTGTAACTTTGAAATTAGTTCCAATTAAAGCCCAAATTTAAGCTCGGGGCCTCGAAACTGAAATTAGACTAAGTAAGTTCAAGAGACGAGTCTTAATATATAGCATCGATAGGTTTCGAAGCGGTACGAAATTCGAGATGCGAGGCTCGGATTTCCCCTCATTTTGCATGCCATTGGCTGGATTTCGGTCCGGGGTCCAAATTAATTGAGTTATATGTCTGACCTACCATTTTTGGGCACTAAGAATTCATTGGTGACATCTGTTTCTCAATTTGAGACTTCGTTTGGAAAGTCACCCCTCAAAGTGAGCTCACGGGATCCTGAAACGACCTCTCAAGTGACTGGGTGACCAACGAGAGATTCTACGGGCACGGATAGCTTAGCTTAACTATCAATGCGAGGTAGGGGTTTAATTACCGCGTTTTTTGCTTATTTTGTATTAAAAGTTGCATTATGACTTATTTCTTAAAATTGTCAATTTTCATGAATTTCAATAATTTGATTGGATATTTGGTGAACTTATGAACTGTTGTATATCAGATTGTTTTGGAATTGGGTTGTATGGTTTTTATACATGTTTAAAATTTTGGTTTTGGAAAAATATAGCCGTTATACTGCTCGATTTTCAGTAAATCCCAGAATAATACCAAATGAGTTTTAAAGCATGATTTTCTTGATATAATTGATGCATAGTTATTACACACTCTATGGCATGTTATACCTACCATAGGATCACACACTTGAGTTCTATTTTTGCATCATGGATCTTTGATCTCTGCTGAGTTGTTGCAGCGCTAGGTGAGAGACCTAGATCCCTGTGCAGGATTTACTGATACACCTCTGGGTAGTGTCAGGATGCTGGGTACTTTTACTAAAGAGGTATTACAAGACCGTGATGGGAGGATGAGAGCTCATTTGTATACTTGTATGATTTATGTTATGCACAACATTATAACTTTGGTTTTGGTTTTGAATATGTGATTACTCTTAATCTTGATGATTTTGTAACTCGATTTATAAATAGATTTTGGAAAGGTACTAACTATGCAGGTTTAAAAAGTTGCATTCATACCAAAAAGGATAATTAAATTCCTACTGAGCATGTAAATGCTCACCCTCTTATCCTTTCCCCCCTTAGGTGGTGTGGAGTGTGACTTGGGCAATTCCAGAGCGGAGTGATTAGAAGAGAAAGCTATTACTAGTTTTTTAGTTGGTAACCACTTAGTAACTCCTATTTTAGATTTGTAATAACACTATAAGGCTCCTACTTTGGATTTAGCCTATATTACCTGTTATGCCTACTTATGATAATGATGTTGATGCATATGTATGTTTTATGAATATTATAAACAGTCTATGTCTAATGATGATCACAAAACTGTGAGAATTTATAATTTGGATTATTTTTATAAAATTTTACAGAAACTGTCATTTTGAAACTAGCTTATCGTTAATCTGAAATATTGAAGTTTCTATATTTTTCTAAAACAACTTATGAATTTCCACTTGTGGAATTCCCCTATCTGCCATTGGCCCAGGGTTTAGGTCGTGACAGAGATCTTGTGTGTTAGAGCTGGGAAGTTCAAGAACAACAGTTGAAGAGAGTTCAACACCATATTGAAGAGTAATTTTATGGAGGAATCGGACGCTCAAACTGGCGGCAACTAGAAGGGAGTTCTAGAATTCATTGTATAAGACCTTATTTGTATTTCTATTATGCTTCTAGTAGATTATTGCTAATTGGACTAGGTCCCGTGGATGTCGGCACAACATGATTGTGCTGAACCACGATAAAATCTCGTGTGTCCCTCTTTATCTGTTCTTGGTTTCTGCTTATTACTTAAAGTTTTTGCAAATCTGGAAAATCTGATAAGACAGTAGAGTAACTTACCTTAACATAAATGTTTTAATATTTGTTCGACCTAACAAAATTTTTCCATCAATAAAGCAATGTATTGAGTCAAATAATTTATATTATTCGATCTTAACACAATGAGATCACTTCCGATGTATCTGTGTACCAAAACTCTTACACAGGTAACATAGTTTCTCATGTAAATATATTGACATATAATGTTACATATATAGTGATTTTGCTACCAATAGTTAATTCTTACATATATTAGGACTCTTGCATTCAAAATCCTAGAGACAGAGTAGGAGTGTGGGACCATAATGCATATGTATTGAAATTATATTTAGTCCACTGGACCACCGTGTTGTAATTCAAGTGGAAGAGAGTCCACAATTAGTTGAATTGAGTGAGGTTCATTGATATCATTCTTGTTTCTTTTCCATTCCAATTCTATGGCATATCGAGTATTAGCAAAATAAAACAAAACAGAATAAATAAGATTGAATCTGGATCTAATTATTTCTTTTGCTTAGCTCAATGAGTGAAGATATTAATTTATGTTCTGGATCAAAGAGTAACTTTCCAAGGAGCATGGAAGACAATCTTCTGTCCAATATACAGTTTTCACATATAGTTGATTGTCATGCTCTTAGAAACTCTTAAAACTCTGAGATAAACAATATTCAAGTCTGCTCCTTACATCCCGTCAACATCACAATAAGTAAGGCTCTGTCTAGTTGAAAATGCAACGTTTTAGCCCAAAATAAAACTAAAACAACTAGGGAATGAGACTAAAACAAACGACAAGTAAATAAAGAGTAAACGATGTCCTAACTTTCTCTGAATAGCTTGGATTATATTGAGAGGAGAAAAGAAAATAGAAACTTTTTTCTTGTGTTCGGATTTCAACTAGAAAAGAGGTATAAAACTTCATAGAAAATGAAAGGAAATTTAATGTAGTTGGGAGAAATTTAAAATTATTGCAAAAAGCTACGAATAATTTTTTTTTTCCCTAGCTCAATATGTTTTTTCCTCACTAAACCAGGTTTAAAGAAGAGCCACAAATTTGAGGTAACTAAGAATGCGTTTGGTATAGGATTCGAATCCTATTCTCCAAATCTAGAAACAGCTTTTAAATAGAAAGTTGGAAGGATAAAACGCGCCCTAAACCACCTTACCAACAACAGTTCTGACAATGAAGGTATAGCTAATATTGATCTATAGTAACAATGAGAAAGAAATACATATATGTATCCCATTGCATCACATATTAATCAGACTCACTTAATTTTGACCCAATTTCTTTTGCTTAGCACAATCTCTGTTCACACACTGTAAAGATTGCTTCATATTTAAGTCACTTGTAATCAAGTTGACTTGTCAAGAGCTCGTTTGCCCAATTCAGTAGTCAGAAAGCAGGGTTCAAGGAGTCTGTTATACCTTAGTTAAGCTGGCTGGATTTCGGTCCGGGTCCCAAATTAATTGAGTTATATATCTGACCTCCCATTTTTGGGCACTAGGAATTCATTGGTGTCATCTGTTTCTTAATTTGAGACTTCGTTTGGAAAGTCACTCCTCAAAGTGAGCTCACGGGATCCTGAAACGACCTCTCGAGTGACTGGATGACCAACGAGAGATTCTACGGGCACGGATAGCTTAGCTTAGCTATCAATGCGAGGTAGGGGTTTAATTACCAAGTTTTTTTATTATTTTGTATTAAAAGTTGCATCATGACCTATTTCTTAAAATTGTCGATTTTTATGAATTTCAATAATTTGATTAGATATTTGGTGAACTTATGAACTGTTGTATATCAGATTGTTTTGGAATTGGGTTGTATGGTTTTTATGCATGTTTAAAATTTTAGTTTTAGGAAAATATAGCCGTTATACTGCTCGATTTTTGTAATGCCCAAAGTTCTCATGAATGCATCATGACACTAATAAACATCCTTGCATCTAGATTTCATAATTTCATGAGTAGTTCTAAAATTTGACTCTAAACTAAGTTTTTACTAGTCATAGTGCCTAGATACTAATACTAGTATACTTTTCAACAATACACCTCAAGATATACTAATTAAAGAATGCATTTCTATTCCTACATGCATATAGGTTGAAAATCATGTTTATTAGTGTGATTTGAGTTTCTTAACTGATTGATTAAATTC